>NQII01005747.1:121300-142607 GCA_002778355.1 Clitarchus hookeri | reverse complement strand
AAGTCTAGTAAATCATTTTGCACATTTTCCTTATTCAGTTATAGCCGAAGAAAATTGTTTAAGTATAGCTAGTTACAAAGATTATAAGTGTTTAAGTATAGCTAGTTACAATGAATATAAGTGTTAAAGTATAGATAGTTAAAATGAATCTAAGTGCTTCGGCCAATGGTACGAGATCGTCATCTTGCGTGTCAAAGAAGTAATCTGCAATAAAAGAAAAAGTCATTAAGGACTGACATAAAAACGATGGCACGTGTAAATGAATAACCATAATACGGTAGCTTTCTAATAAATGTATTGTATATGTTGCTAATTTTTGCATTACTTGTAATTTTTATCTGATTATAAATAATTAATATTTAATNATAAATGTATTGTATATGTTGCTAATTTTTGCATTACTTGTAATTTTTATCTGATTATAAATAATTAATATTTAATTTCATCAGGACACAATACAAACATATTACTTTTACTCCGGTAATTTTTCTACACTTTCATTTCATTGTTTTATACAAAGCAGGTGGTGCCGATTAGAACATGTGTATTGTGTAGTTACAAGTAATAATTATTATGCCACCGTCAACTTTTGGTCTTTCTACTAACGTATCAGGTAATTTTTACATAATTTGACATAAATTGTTCTTTTTTCTTCGACGCAGTTTTTGTACTGCAGCTGCAACTGGTACTTCGAAAATAAATTAAATTGTTGAATTTTTACTTTTAACTGTTTAACAACAAAAATTACTGATGACTGTAGTAAACAAAATTGTAATATTAGGAAAAAAAATTTAGCTGATANAACTGTTTAACAACAAAAATTACTGATGACTGTAGTAAACAAAATTGTAATATTAGGAAAAAAAATTTAGCTGATAACTAGTTTATTTTTAAATCTGAAAAGCCGTTGGTTTTTTCGAAATATAGTTTTCTGAAACCTTGCGGCCCGTGTCACAAAACACATTTTTTCTTAATTCCGTGCCCAAGCTTTTAGGTTAAAAAATGATTGTCTTACAACAGAATTCTGGTAAATAAACTGAGTCGTATTTTAAGGGTACTTGTCACCAAATGTTAATTATTTCATATTTGTACGAAATACCGTTCAACTTGTAGACATTACTTTTAATTATTTTTTCCTCGCATAAAAAATTAGATTGCATAGTTTTTGCATCGTGGCATTCAGAACCACAATTTTAGTGGTTTTGGGACGTAATAGAGAACTAGCACAAAATGCCATAATATTCTAAAATAATACTTCTGCTGTCATCAAATGTGCCAATAAATTCTTGGAAAGAAATTTATACCAGAATAAATTGCATTAAACGACTTAACTCCGCCAAAATGATCCACATCTGTGATCAAGATTGGTATGACAACACAGCATAAAAAAAATAAAAANACGACTTAACTCCGCCAAAATGATCCACATCTGTGATCAAGATTGGTATGACAACACAGCATAAAAAAAATAAAAAAATAAAGCTAAATGTAACTTCATGTATTTATGCTCGTAATATTTTAGCAAAGTTTCTGTACTGGCAACAAAAGTAAGGTGATAACAATTTGTAGCTACATAAAATAAGAGCTTGATGTGGTACATGGCAATATCGCTTCTCTATTTTGTTGCTCTATTGCAATGTCGTTTCTCTACTTAGTTGTTCAATGGCAGTGACACAGCTCTACTTAACTGTTCTATGGCAGTGTCACCCCTCTTTCTAGTTGCTCCGTAGCAGTGACTCCTGTCCACTTCATTGCTCTATGGCAGTGTCACGATAGTGTCTCCTCTTCACTTGGTTGTTTTGTAGCATTGTCGCGACTGTGTGTTCGCAGGGGTGCGTGGCGGTGNTAGTTGTTCAATGGCAGTGACACAGCTCTACTTAACTGTTCTATGGCAGTGTCACCCCTCTTTCTAGTTGCTCCGTAGCAGTGACTCCTGTCCACTTCATTGCTCTATGGCAGTGTCGCTTCTCTACTTTGTTGCTCTATTGCGGTATCGCCTCATTGCTTAGTTACTCTTAGGCTGTGTCGTCTTTCTAGTTATTTGCTCTGTGGTGGTGTCGCCTCTTTACTCAGTTGTTCTATGGTGGTGTCGCCTCTCTATGGTGGTATCGCATCTCTACTGATGATGTCGCCTCTTTACCCAGTCGCTCTATGGCAGTGTTACGATAGTGTCTCCTCTTCACTTGGTTGTTTTGTAGCATTGTCGCGACTGTGTGTTCGCAGGGGTGCGTGGCGGTGATCAGCCTGACGTGGATCACGTCAGTGACGCTGTTCGCCGCGATGGTGCTGCCGCGCGGCGGCTACCACTTCAACTCGGCCGGTCTTCTGGCGTGCGACCCCTTCTTCCCCCTGGCGAGCCTGCGCATCCTCAGCTCGTGCGTCTTCTACTTCCCCACCACCATGGCGCTCATGTACTGCTACGGCTCCGCCTTCCACGTCAGCCGGCTGAGGCTGAGTCGTGGCGGCGCCTGCTCGCCGACACACTGTGCGCCCGCCACCTCCGCTGGCAGGGTGAGTCCCGCCCCTACTCACACTAGCACCCACTAAGCCCTGCATGCTTACGGCTGTTGCCCATGGAAAGCATANTTTTTTTTTTTGCCATCATATTAGTAAATTAGGTGTCGCAAGTTTAATCCTCTTCGAAAAATGTAACGAAATTTTCATTCCATAACTATGAAGGAAAATTATGCCCAAAAATTGTGTTTGATAAATTAAAGGTGATGTCTGGCAAGCCCATATACAGAGCACAGACATTCCATAAGTTGTCATTTTAAAACTGTTCAATAAGTGGTGTAACAAATCATCCATGTCCGAAAAATTGTTACCGTTTTCTTTTTTCGTCTCTATGTATATTTTTTTTAAGATAAGAAGGGTTTTCGCGAGTGTTTCGCAACCATTTTTAGGTATGGAAGTGCCGGTAAAGAGCGATAGTTCATTCATGGTTACTTGCAAGTTTTCTGAAGCCCTGCTAGAGTTCTACTTTCAGGCCATTCCTCCGCCTCGTGTAAACAAAGCTTCACCAAGTCTATGAAATTACTCCAAAGAGACAACGCACAATATTTGTGGGCAATCAGCTTAATAACATTTTGTATGAGAATTATTTCTTACCAGACATCACCTACACACCCATTTCCTCCCCATTGCTACTCATATTTATTACAAGTTAAATATTATAATTTATAGGTAAAATTTAAGTAAAAGTTCAATTTAACCAGAAATAAAATACTTTTATGTTAACAGAAGTATAAATCTATTATGATACGGAACGTAATTAGGAAACAACCGAACACGTCATAGATAAGGTGATTTCCCAAAAGGATTGATTCATAAAGCGTGAAAGAAACTGCAAATATAATATACTTAACATGCCATCGCGACTCACAGAACACCTTCATCTTTATTATTACAATACATAACGATGGTGTCACCACTGAAAGTTCTATAGAGGCAAGTCGGCGAGAGAAATACCGCACCCCAGTTCGGTATCTTGAACGTAAAGGCGACCAGACATTCGATGCACATGTGTTGGTCGCCCTTAGCGCTCTCACCGTCCTAGACCTCGAACACGCGTAATATCTCCAGCCAGCCAGCGTACTTAGCCCTTTAACGTACACATTAATTTTCCGTTTCACATCTTGCAAACGAAGAAATCTTTGGTGCGAACAGTACTTACGAGTTGCATATAAAAACCAACACTTTGAAACCTATACAAAGTGTTTCAGTAGATCAATGGCACAAGAAGACCAATTATAAATAATTGGTGTGTCAGCAGCCACCAATAGAATTTCCCAGTGGAAGGTATTGTCCGCACTGGCGCTATCTTCTGGACTTGCAAAGAACCGACCACGATTCCACATATTGTGCAGCATGTCGGACGTGAACGAGTATACTCGGGGTATTCTGTTTATGGATTAACGTGCATTAAAAACAAACGCGCCCGCTGCAGGGAGAGCAGTTACTTCAGCTAATATAAAGGGGAGTGAGTGAAGATATTTGGGCGTCTCTTAAGGTGACCGCCTGGTTGTATAAAGTTTCACGACTGAGGCCTAAAAGCGTGGGAGCGCTAGGGGCGATCGAGACTTCACGTCAGCTCTCCCATCGCCTCTATGCGCAAAGCACTGAACTGGCGTGCACTCTTGCCGTCTATGTCTACGAGACTTTCAACGGAGACCCTACCATTTCGTGACGTAATAATAAAAATTAAGGTTTAGTGCACGTCCCTATTCCTTTTTTAATGTTTTGTACAGGAATGTTCATACCTAAAAGTTACCGTGAAAATACCCGTTTGAGCCATTTTCACTATCACAAAAATATGCTTTAGAGAGAAATGGAGGAACTGAAATGCGTATACAGACACGTAACGTTTCTTAAATGCTATTCGCAAGCAGACGTCACTCAGACACGTTGGACGGTTTTTTAATAAAATGTTTTCTGCTGGAGCTCTCCACGCCGTTTGGCGGCCTACCCAGACGACCACCTTAACAGCAAGGTCTTGAGAGCCGATTAGGGTGATTGAGGTGAGTATGTAGCACCGCCGGAATGAAAGTGCGGAGGAAACTTGAGATCCCCGAGAAAACCCGCCGACCAGCGGCATCGTCCTGCTTGATTCTCACGTACGAAAATCTGTGAGTGGTCCGGCCTCGGATTGAACCCGGTTCGCCTTGGTGGGAGGCAAGCAGTCTAACCACTCAGACACCGCGGCCCTTAAGGTGAAGGACTGTACTTCAGATAATGTCAGTGTTTTGTGTATTTCTGGCCAAAAAAAATTGAATCCGCGTAGATGATATGAAGTAAAAATTTCAATAGCATTGTTTCGAATCTTGAAATTGGAATTTTTCCAAGGGGAGAAACTCTCTAAATCCAGCTTATCAGTTTACCAGGTGTTTCTTTAACAACAGGATAAAAAGAGACAAATAACAGCGCCCTAGAAAAAGGGCGCTGCTTCCTTAGCCTGTAGCTACGGAATTTTAATTGAGGAATGAATGTTAAATGAACTCTCCCTCAATACATCAGTTTTGAAGATAATAGTTTCAAACAAAAATATTCCTGTGTGACATTACACTCTAAGAAATTATTCGCAAATTTACTCTACGAGTGTACACATAAAGTGAGAAAGAGCGAATGGTAAAGTTACTTCCCGTACGTTCATGCTAGCGTTCCTACATTTGTTCAGGGAACAGTCAAATGCATAGGAAGCTTCCCAACTTTGTATAGCAGTGACGCTAAACATTCCACATTTGTAGCCAGATGTGTGGTATTATTTCTATATGATGTATTGCTTAATAACTTCAAATTCAGTTTAGGAAGTTTACCAGAAATTTTTTTAGTGTGTCCCTTGCGGAATACTGGTACGTTAAAAATCTGGGGTCCTATTCTCTAACTTGAGCTTTCTTAAAGACATTCAACGTGATCGTCTTTATCATAAATAGGGCCATAACGGTGGTTACTCGTAGGCGTCTTTATGTCGTATTCTGTAAGCCATATCTATATTAATATCTTTGTGCAAAGATGTACGTTTGGCAACGCAGCGGGCTGTGTTCTGAAATCAACGATCTGCTTGTTGAATTATATTTTTTCCGTTATTACAGAATGCATTGTGTCACAAATGTTAATATTATTACAGTGAATTTTTAACTATAAGTGAGATTAATTAATTAATTAATTTTAGAATAATACTTTTAAAATAAATGTACTTATTTTTATGGGTACAAAATTTCAGGTGGTACTAGTTCATTTCGAGCGTCACGAGATAGCAGCACTAACCCGTGGCCGAATCGGCCACTTCGTAGTTACGTTAAAACGAGAGTATCGCTAGCGAATAATAAAATATGCTACTTAAATGTATTCCAGACACCGTTTATTTGTACGTAAATATAACAGAATAAAATATTTCTCATGTTTATGGTATTTTAAAAGGGTTTTGTTTTCTGTAATGCGTATTTGTAGAGTAAATCTCAATACGTCGGCCATTTTCATTCCACTTTCGTTAATAGACATCTTGTTGACCGGTCTTTGTATAAAGACAGTCACAAGGCATTCGAAAGACCATCATGGAGACATATTGAGTTACAGAATACCATTTCACCTCGTAAAGATAGTTAAGCGGTAAATATATTTATATAAAGACAGTAAAAAGTTAGAGAATTTGGCCCATGTGCAATTTTTATGTTAAATGTGTGTATATATTTTCTAAATTTAGCATTAAAATCTACATTCTACAAAGAGCAACGCGGAATAATTTTTTTAACCTTTCTTCACGTGGCAATATTCTCTGAGAAAAGTAGCATTGAATTTTTTTTTTTTTTTTAAACAGTTATATTTAAAATTGATACATTCTTACTTGCAGGCTTGGTAAGAATAACACTTAAGGCTCGCCTTCACCCCTTTTGCAGAAATTCTTCGTTCTCTTGTCATAATTTCAGTTTCAGAGGTATTATTGAAAATGTTTGATTATAGAAAATTTACAATTTACTAACCTTTAATACTTTTGTATCTAATTTGCAATTTGTGTTATTTCCTGCTTGCAAAAAGGCAGGAACGTATTGATAACATATAAAAATGTTCCTAACGTTTTACAATTAGCAGATAACACGCCATTACAATTCTGCACGCAAATATTAATCAACTCGTAAAATGTAAATTTTCTAAAATCGTACATTGTCGGTAATTATAATGAATCGGAAATTACGACGCATTAACAAATAATACGTGCAGAAGAGGCGAAGCCGAGCCTTAACAGTGTGTGCCTTCTTGAGAAAGGGTTTCCAGCCTTCAGCAAGTGATCGTGTGCACTCTGGCATTTGTAATGTGGCCTCCTTTTCCAATTTATGTTGCAATTAAATTCAAAGGCAACGTGAAGAAAACCTACACGATATACAANCAATGTGGCCTCCTTTTCCAATTTATGTTGCAATTAAATTCAAAGGCAACGTGAAGAAAACCTACACGATATACAATCATGTAATATCCAAGTGTTAACGGGACACCTAAGGGTTCTAGACGAATATATTTGGGATGCCGATATGCATTTATACAAACGCCCTTCCAACGTCAGATCTTGTGGAATGTGATGCCACTTCATAAATATTCCTTGATGTCGAAGGTGAAAGAAATCCATTGCCCGTGTGTAATCTAGTGTATGAAGTGGAATCATTCGTAAAAATTGCAATTTTTTTTCTCCCGCCAGCGGAATTGTCAACGGGGAGTGCGCACAGGCGAGCAATAATTGGCAATCTAAAATGTTAGTGGTTCCGCACAAGTCATTACAGACGAACGCAGACTGGATTATCGTTTTTCACTTTTCGTGAACACGTATTTCACATGAATAACGGAGCGACAGGTTCTGTCTACAGCTCGTAAACATAACCTGTATATAAACAAACTCATGAGCCCCTTATAATTTATTNGGAGCGACAGGTTCTGTCTACAGCTCGTAAACATAACCTGTATATAAACAAACTCATGAGCCCCTTATAATTTATTATTATGTAATGGCATGGTAGGTCCGTCAACACTTTAGCTTCAAAATTTCAATTCGTCTTAGAAAAAATAACTGAAGTCATAATAAAACCAACCCATAAAAACCGACTTAAGATACCAAAAATACATGTTTAATCGCCTTAACTTTATTTATTATTTTAGCCAACCCAGAATAATGAAGTTCGCTGGTTTTACCAAGATGAAAAATATGTTTTTGTGGAGAATTTCAAGAAATCAATGATTTGATATGTTTTATATCGTGTTGTTTTACAGTTAGATAAAAAATGTAACATCGGAAATCTGGTATTTATTTATGCATCTTCATTACTTGTAAAAGATCATTGTAAGAGAACTTCCCTCACCGCTATTGGGTTAGTTTCATAGTCGATTAATTATCATTAATCTTCTCATGTATGCGTATAGTGTAGTTATTTGTTAGTTAACAACACTGTAACGGTAACATATAATGGGCTTTCAAATCAGTAATGACGTGGTCGGTTGTGAGTAATGTACTCCATCTTCGATTCAGGATTCTAGAAGCTATGAACGGAAAGAAGAAATCCGAGCCGCCAGCGTTAGTCACGGCGACTGGCGTCTAGGGTTAAGCCGACATTACAATAACAAATCAAGCATTAAATTATGCGTTACGACGTGTGTGCAAGAGAACTGAAAGTCTGTTATCTTAAGTATTGGTTTCCAATGGAACTTAACAGATCGTGTTCGTTGTTGGCATTTCCTTAAACATTAAAAGAGATAGTTATACTTTAAATATTAAGTGAAACTTGTGATGCGGCTACCAATCAGAACAGATCAATCGGTTTTGTTGGCGGGAAACTATTATTTACAATAACGTAAGCATAAAAAAAAAATTTAATGCGTATGTGAGCACATGTTCACTATTATATTTGGTCACAAAACTAAACTTCTCTGCCAGAAAATGTCGGCTTTAAAGTATGANGTGAGCACATGTTCACTATTATATTTGGTCACAAAACCAAACTTCTCTGCCAGAAAATGTCGGCTTTAAAGTATGATTGGCTTAAATAAGATTGTATTATACGAGATTAGGTTAGGAACAAAAGAAAACAGACAGACTTGTCGCAAGCTTTCATTGGCTGAACTTAAGAATTATTAGGTGAATTGTGAATCCTAAATCCAGAAAACGTAGTTCCGTGTGCGAGAGCCGCGGTTACTGCATAATTTGTTATTGGAAACCAAGCTTTTGTAGTGAACTGGAAGTATTTAGATCCGACCAGTGGCGTGATAGCACTAATAAGTGCCAAAAATTATTTGCTATATTTTTAGGATATTTTATAATTCTGTTTTATTACATCAAATAGTGCATCGATAAAAGTATAAAATACAATGGAAAATTAACTAACAAAAATTAATGACGGTAAATACAGAAATTTCTAATTTGTATATAAGGGCATACAAATTAAACAATTTTGCATAATTATTATGTTTGGCTACAGTTCAAATTAGTTGTTAATGTCAATAGAATAAGATGAAGAAATTGCATGGAATTTCTTCCAATGGTTCCGCCATAATTTTAATTTAATATTTACAATAAAATTGAATTCCAAAATATCCAGAAATTAAACCCTGATAACAAGCAAACAAAANATTTTAATTTAATATTTACAATAAAATTGAATTCCAAAATATCCAGAAATTAAACCCTGATAACAAGCAAACAAAAGTACGCAGTTAAAAAAAAAATTCTTCTTGGTGTTTTTTAAACTTTAAAAAAACTCTTTAACTTAAATTAAACAATGCGCTCGTACAACTTTTTGAAACTTGTTTGGCACAAATTTTAAGGTTAAAATGCTGATAATTCTACTAGAAAAACATGCTCGAGATATTTTTCAACTGATTCGGCATTTTTATCAAATAGTTGATATTGCATTGCAAAACCGCAAAATATCTTTTAAATGTAGAAAACAAATTTCAGGCGATTGAACAGCTTTAAGGCTTTGAAGCTTAGAAACAAGTGGACGCTAAGGGCTACATTGCCGCACCCATGAGTTACCTAATCGCCGTTACTCGCAAGGCTCTACACTGACGTGCAGTGTTCTCGTCGTGCCGCATNCCGCACCCATGAGTTACCTAATCGCCGTTACTCGCAAGGCTCTACACTGACGTGCAGTGTTCTCGTCGTGCCGCATGTATGTATGCTGGCTGGTCCACGAAGTGCGTAGCAGAGGTCTGGTAGGAAACACGTGATTCAAAAACTGTTGGGGGTGAATGACTTGTAGTGATATCTAAGCACGGCAGAGTTGTTTTTCGACACACATCATACTTTTATTTTTATTAATGTGGAATAGAAATGAAGGGTCGCCGCTCAAAGCCGGCGTTCTGACGACTCGCCGACGGAAACGGAAAGACTGCACGCCTGTTGAGCACCTTGCACGTAGAGGCGATTTGGCAAGTGGTCAGCGAACAAGAGTTGACCTAACAGCTCACGCGTTTTGAGGCATCGAACGCGCAACATAGTTGCAGCCAGGCGGAAACCTTAAGCGGTGACCGTATAGTGTTATTATTGGTGGAGATCGTGTAAAGGCTGCTCGGGATAAAGTGAGAACTAATGAAATCAACCTTAGAAGAAAGTCACTCTCCTAGCTGCATATACTATTTTAACGGACGCACTAAATTACATGCGCCCAGTAAGGTTGGTAACGATGGAGAGAAAGTAGTTCCATGTCTTAACATCGAATTAAAAGATAACCGTTTGTAATATTTTAAATTATTCATTTTGCTTTATGTTCTATCAATGCATTTAAGTGTAAAAATGAGCAGATTTGTAAAATATTTGCTTTTCTTATAACTTCACACTTTCACTTCGCCGACGCATGAATAAAGTGATGAGACCCATAGCAGCGTTAATTGTTATATAACGCNCAACTTCACACTTTCACTTCGCCGACGCATGAATAAAGTGATGAGACCCATAGCAGCGTTAATTGTTATATAACGCGGAAGAATACACAACGTGCATACAAGTACATATATCTTAAGCAGGGCTTTCAGAAGGGCTCAGTTTACCGTGAAGAGCGTATAGCAAAGTTCAATGTAAGCTCTTGGTGTTCGGTTAGTATGCTTTAAGATGCAGCAGTCTGAGTGAGAAACCCGTTTGCAACGACGTTTCAGAACTCCAAAATAACATTTGTAGCATGTGCGATATCTTGAAAAGTACCACTCGGTCATCGTCCTGGGGAGCGTTTTTTTTTTTTTTTTTTTTTGCCAGGTAAACTTCTTGGGGACGCGTTTAATTGTTTCTGGAAGGAAACACACTGCAGCACAGTTCGAGTACCAGATACGTCCAAAAAGCACATATATCCAATAAGCGTCGAATTCAGTTGTATTGTAGTGAAAATCAGTAGTTCGTGGATCAGTGTGGCTCGCTAAAGTAGCTCGTTTTAGCACCGAGGCAAGGAACAGCTTGTGTTCGGTTCGACGGCAAAGCTCGACATTCCACAAGATCCGGCAGGTGTCGCGCTCTGCTCGTAATTAAACACGACCTCCCCGGGACATCCTCTAAAAATACAAACTGTACAACAATTCGGAGAACGCTAGCTCCTGTTTCTGTGCAAGANACCTCCCCGGGACATCCTCTAAAAATACAAACTGTACAACAATTCGGAGAACGCTAGCTCCTGTTTCTGTGCAAGATCATCGTGAGTAAATGGTAGATACATGTTGTATGATCGTTCTGCGCATCATAAGAACAAATCGTTGCACGGATTTTTTTAATTGCTCTTTACTTCACTGCANTGTTGTATGATCGTTCTGCGCATCATAAGAACAAATCGTTGCACGGATTTTTTTAATTGCTCTTTACTTCACTGCAAGTGATCAGTTCCCAAACAGATACATTTTGGGCGTTTGTTCCCTTCCTATATGTCAACTGAACATATTTATCTGAATTCAAGGAACATTATTTTTAAGAAGTATAAAACTGTTCCCCTCGAAACAACGAAATATCACTGACTGAATAACTTCGATGTCATAAGCAGAGGTACGTAAATTTTGCATCGTCTTCAAGCATACATGAATTCATACACTTTACTCCTGACGACTGACTCCTGCAGACTGACTCTTGCAGACTGACTACTGCCAACTGACTCCTACAAACTGACTCCTGCCAACTGACTCTTGCAGACTGACTACTGCCGACTGACTCTTGCAGACTGACTACTGCCGACTGACTCCTGCCGATTGACTCTTGCAGAATGAATCCTCCTCCTTAGGACTCCTGCCAACTGACTCCTGCAGACAGACTACAACCGACTGACTCCAGCAGACTGACTCCTGCAAACTGATATTTTTTAATTTTGCATGCATAATAAACTANTGACTACTGCCAACTGACTCCTACAAACTGACTCCTGCCAACTGACTCTTGCAGACTGACTACTGCCGACTGACTCTTGCAGACTGACTACTGCCGACTGACTCCTGCCGATTGACTCTTGCAGAATGAATCCTCCTTCTTAGGACTCCTGCCAACTGACTCCTGCAGACTGACTACAACCGACTGACTCCAGCAGACTGACTCCTGCAAACTGATATTTTTTAATTTTGCATGCATAATAAACTAAATGTGTGTAAACAAGTGTATGTCAAACATTTTTTTCGCAAATGTTTTGCTTTTGTGTTTGCATAATACGAAATTTTATAGCTTCGTGGCAACACGAGGGGGCTGATAGAGTGCAAGCATGTTCACAAGCATCAGAATTCTTCCTGGGCATTATGGAGGTGCACGAAATTTGTCGCAAAATAGTAGTCGAGTTAGCTCTCGCGTCTGGCTTTTCGAAAATTTATTGTTCGTATCTACTATACACTGGTATCTTTGCAGGAGTTCATAATGGACTGAGAAATATATTAAATTCGGTATTCAGCTCTGACATTATGCAGTTTACTGTGTAATTTAAAAATAATAATGTTTGAGGACTGGGTTTTAATTTTTTTTAATGGCAAAGTCCTTGGTGGGTAAACATAGATGTTTTCTCTAAAGATGGAAGATTAATAAAACAAAAAAAACTAAGCTTTTTCCAGCTCGGAATATTGTGTCGATTTGGAAATATAAATATTTAGCACTGTTCGGGCCATGAAGCATGTTACCATAAGTTCGTTAATGGTCAATTTTTTTCTTAATTCTGTAATGGGTAGTCTGTTTTCCCTTAACTTAATTTGGTTGCATACAAGCGTGTAAGTGTTTATCCTAACTAATATTATAAATGTGAAAGTGTGAAACCTTTCGCATCAGACGAAGAAACCTGTCTGCCTGATATATCCGCAGAGCTGCTGTCAAGGTGCGATTATTTTTTATTCAATTTATCTGCACGTTGTACAGTCACGTTATTTTTTATTACTTGTTATTGGCTAAATAGCATTATAGGGTGTGTCATACGTGCACGAAAAGAATATTCTGAGTTCACTTAACTCTGACCATAAGTGAAGTGTTGGCTTACAGATTCACTGTGAATATAACACTTCCGAATCGTGGTGTTAATGCGGACTAAAGAGCGCATGACAGCTACGTAGTAATCGACATCCGAGTCACTATAGCCAACTAAAACCACGTAACAACGACAAAGACTTTATCATTGGTTATATAAAAACGTGTCTTGATGTTAGTACACTTCCCCTGGCCAAGATTTTACACAACTCAAATACGCTCAAGTTGTAATCAATGTTATTTTAATTAAATAATGTATTTGTTGAAAAAAGAGAAATTAACAAAAAACGGGCACGCCACTTGTTTGGCAAAGTCATTTTGACAGTTCTGTAGGCAATCCGCTGAGCCAAATGCGCATGCGCCGAAGGTGAGAATAGGTCTGCGTGTTATACACTGGAGAGCCAAAAAAAAACTTGTATAGGCGTGCGTATGGACATAACAGAGGTATGCAACCAATCAGAGTAACGCGATGCAGTCGGTAGCGCCTATATAAGACAACAAGCGTCTGGCCAAGTTGCTAGATTGGTTACTGCTGCTACAATGGCAGGTTATCAAGATTTAAGTGAGTTTGAACGTGGTGTTATAGTCAGCGCACGAGAGATGGGACATAGCATCTCCAAGGTAGCGATAACATTTGGATTTTCGCGTACGACCATTTCACGAGTGTACCGTGAATATCGGGAATCCGGTAAAACATCAAATCTTCGACATCGCTGCGGCCGGAAAATGATCGTGAACGAACGGGATAAACGATGACTGACGAGAATCATTAAACGTGACAGACATGCAACCCTTTCTCAAATTGGCGCAGATTTCAATGCTGGGGCATCAATAAGTGCCAGCGTGCGAACTATTCAATGGACCATCATGATGTGGACTTTCGGAGCCGAAGGCCCACTCGTGTACCGTTGTTGACTGCACGACACAAAGCTTTACGCCTAGTCTGGGCCCGCCAACATTGCCATTGGACTGTTGATGACTGGAAACATGTTGCTTGGTCTGACGAGTCTCGTTTGCAATTGTATCAGGCGGATGGACGTGTACGGGTATGGAGACATCCTCATGAATCCATGGACCCTACATATCAGCAGGGGACTGTTCAAGCTGGTGGAGGCTCTGTCATGGTATGGGGCGTGTGCAGTTGGCGTGAAATGGGACCCCTGATACGTCTAGATACGACTCTGACAGGTGACAGATACGTAAGCATCCTGTCCGATCACCTGTCCATTGTGCATTCCGACGGACGTGAACAATTCCAGCAGGACAATGTGACACCCCACACGTCGAGAGTTGCTACCGAGTGGCTCCAGGAACACTCTCCTGACTTTAGACACTTCCATTGGCCACCTAATGCACCAGACATGAACATTATTGAGCGTATCTGGGATGCCTATCAAGGTGCTGTTTAGAAGAGATCTCCACCGCCTCACACTCCTATGGATTTGTGGACTGCCCTGCAGAATTCATGGTGTGAATTGCCTCTTGTATACCTTCAGACATTAGTCGAGTCCATGCCACGTCGTATTGTGGCACTTCTGCGTGCTCTCGGGGGCCCTACACGATATTAGGCAGGTGTACTAGTTTTTTTGGCTCTTCAGTGTATTTTATGCTTCGGAGTACTTACTTTTCAATCAGTGGCACCTTATTTAGGTATTGAGTTTTAAGACGACAAAACTGATCCTAATCTGTAATTTGGCTTTAAGGTATAAGAAGTAATACACCCGACTGTTCTGACTGTACAACATGAAGAACTCCTTTAAAAGTAGTACACACACTGCCAAAATTGTCATAAAAGTACGAATTGTGTGGTATATGAAATAAGAATTATTACATTTAATAATACTGCAAAATATTGTATTATAGTCCATTCACGGTTACTTCACACATTTCTGATGCCCTACTAAAGTTATACTTCCAGGATATTCCTCCGCCTCATGCAAACAAAACTTATCCGAGTCTATAAAATTACACCAAAGGGGCGACGCATCGCATTCGTGCGCACTCAATTTAATAATTTTTTGCATTAGAACTATTTTGTTCTAGGTATTTCTAAAACAGATATTTTCTCACTGTTTTAATTCATATTAATTATAATTTATAAATAAAATTTGAATAAAATTTTAATTCATCCAAAAATAAGGCACTTTAATGTTAAAATAAGTGTAAACACTTGTGCTATCTATATAATTAAGGAACAACCAAACACGGCATGGGTGGTGAAATTATTTCGAAGTTTTTATTCAAAAAATGTAAAGAAACCGCGAACAGACTGTGTAAATTACTTATGTAAACGCTTTTTAAAATCAACAAGTAACTGTTTTTAACCAAAATTTAAGCGTATTTCAATTTTCGGTGCTTCAAAAAGCACACTTTGTAAAATAAAACTTCATCAAGCAGGACAATTAGGCCTATAATAATTACCCTAGTTGAATGAAACATAAAAAGTAGTAGTAGTGTGTATTTATATTTTTAAAAATAATTTTTATGCACATCCATTTTAGCCAATAAAGTTATTATTTTAATAATTAAAATAAACGTATATAAAAAATATATTCTTAAATATATGTTTTTAACATTATTACCAGTATTCTTTTGCACACAACAATAGTAATTGTTATAATTTTCCTACTTGACGTAAATTTGTTTGCTAAATGTGCTTTGCGAATCATCCAGAATGCAAATACGCTTAAATGTTGATTGAAAATAGACTTTTATTAAGTTTCGATTTCCACAAAAATATTCGACAGTGTTGCAAAATACATGCAACATAAATCGTACTTTTCTAACAACTTTGTTTCTGTGCGTACTATTTTCTAACGAGTTGTGCATGTTGTACAGTCTGTTGCAGTACTCCATCGTAAGCTACTCTCCCTCTGCTTTACAGATCTGCCACTTTCTCCCTCCCACCATCGCGGTTAGTACATTTAGAGAGTCCTATGTGCATACGTGGAGCTTTTTTAGACATTCGACACACAGAAGTGAAGGAGCAATAGGTTCGCCACTAACACCACTTTGGCGCACATACACGCAAGGTTCTGAGATGTTGTGCAGTGTTCTCGTGGTGCTGCGTGTACCTATGGCACTTTCGGCGGTGAACCTATCATTGTAACGCTGAAAGGTCTGTAGCAAAGTTCAATACAGGCTCCTATCGTAGTTTGGCTCGTGTCCGGCAGTCTGAAAAAAAAATCCGTTTTTAACTTTATTAGTGGGCTCCAAGCATACATGGTAACTTAAAAGAATCATTCTGTTCTAGGCTGGGGTATGATATATTCCCGTAGGTAAACATACGGGGGGCACGTTTCATAGTTTCATTGGAAAATAAGTATTTAAAACATGCTGCAAAGGAGTTGAAGCGGCAGACAGGCGGGGCCCTTAAGCGCTCCGATGCTTGTGTTCCAAGGCAGACTTGTGTCTGTCGTTTCCCATACAGTTAGTTACACATTCTGTCGCGTCACGTCGCCACGTGGTAGATGTTACTTCGGCACCACGTGCGGTGAGTTGGGCGGGGGGGTCAAGTAGCTTCACCGCCCACCCTAACAACAGGGACAGGAAGGGAAACATTCCGTGTGTCGCTGTCCTTGTTCCAGATGCTGGGTACGATCTGTCGTCACGGGAAATTCAATTTTCTCTGATGTTTTCTGGACGTCGTCGGTCGGTTCCTCGCCTTGTACGTGAAAACACGCGCTCGTATATACACGTTAGCCATTGGTGCCAACGGGATTTTTTTTAGAATAAAGTTTCTTGGAAGGAGAATGAGACAGACAACAATGAATAAATCATTATTCAAAAAATGAATGCCGTAAATTATGAACAAATTAGTTTACCATTGCAGTTGCTCTAATTAACTCTCTCCAGACCACGCTATTAAAGAAAGGAAAACAAAATTGTATAGACACAAATCTCCATTTATATTTGAACTGTGATAGATTTAGTTCCAAAAATGTTTTAAACATTTTGTGGTTAAAATGTTTTAACATCGACCAGCGCATGTTTTTACACAACGTCAAACAGTAATATGAGTGGATAGAGCTGGTGGCCAATACCATATGTGAACGTTCTATAAAGTATATCCATGATGTCACTTGGCAAGTGCGGGCATATTTCAAAAAGATACACTCTAGTAAGTAAAATTATGTCATACAGTGTGGTGTCCCCGGGCTGGTAAGGGTTTTAATATTGTAGTAAAAAAACATCTCGAACAGTTATAAAAATATAATGACGTGAACAGAGTTACTCCAATCCTAGCAGGGACCTGCCTTTCGGAGTTATGTTACTTATAAGAAATTTATTTGGGCGTTATCTAAACTTATAATATAATTACATAATGATGTAAATTAATTTGTTATACCTAATGAATACGATAGCATTTTATAAATAAATCACAAATTTACGCCATCATAATATTTATCATTTAATTTCCTTATTTGATTCTTACAGTTTCAGTAATAAAAACGTATATATTTTTTTTAATCATGAAGTTATTTCTAGATTATTATTACGTACGATATTTCATTTATGAAACAGGCAATGAATGAGCTAACAAGCCATTAGTTTATTACGTCATACTTAAAAAACAAACTGAAATCTCCTAAGTGTCTGTCTAAGTCTATCATTTTGAATTTGTCTACGAACTCTGCCTTAGTTTACTGCTTTTCAAGTTTTCCTCGGTGCATCTTAGCGTACACGAACTTGGCGATTGATTACTTGGCACGGTAGGCTGAATACCTGTTTCGACTCTTCGCGTAGTAATGAACGACCTCTCGATCGTACAAGTAGTTGCTGGCAAAGGGAAAAACTATTTACATGTAGCTATATTAACTGCAGGAAATCTATCAGCTAATGCCATCTTTCATACCACCTTAATGTTTTCTTTTGCACGCATATTTTACCTCGCACTCGATTCAGCTTTAACATTTCCAGAGTCGTAATAATCTTAAATAGTTTTCGCCAGATTGCCAAAGTAATTTTTGTTCAGACTTACCATCAGGGTAGGATACAATTGTGGCAAGATACATGCATTTTTATTGCAGTCACTAAAATAAATTTCTAATACGAAAATGATTGAATATAAGTATGGTATGAACTCAAATTATGGGTGTTTTGCGTAATTGTTATTCTTGCAGCTTGTCTTGGCATCGTTAAGACGATTTTTACATGAGAGGCAGAATATTACCTTTTTTCTAAGATTTTTTGAAGTTCCACCACGGTTTTCCTTGTTTATCTTCATTATTTATAAAAACTCTTTGACGTGAATTTTCACATAAACCATGTATGTTTTGTGTAATGGGTTCCAATAACGCAACACGTTTGCAAATAACAGGGTCGGCAATGACTGTAGATGTTTAGATAGAGCATAAAATTGTATACCAGTTTATCCTTCGTACAGTGCTTTCAACAGTAAGGTGACGTAGGGTAGTCGCAATGTTTGTGAAGTTTTCAAATTAAATCTGTTTGAACTTGTACTTCTATGCCCGTTGTGTTTCGCATAACAATAGAGGCAATTTTCCTTCTTTGAGGACTTTTTCTAAAAAACTTTGTTCTTTATTTTATTGTAACAAATGTATTTAGTTGTAGAGCTCTCGTCATTTAAATAATTGATAACAAGATTAAGTTTATATGATGAACAACGAATGAAAATAACTTTGAGACATTTTTTTCTAATCAAAGTTTGTTCTCCACATTCTTTTTTCCTGCCAAGTAGTAAAGAAAAATTTCAATAATTTTTTGATTTTATAAATATTTACTTGCAAAATATTTTAGTCTATGAGACCGGTGGGCCTTTTTGAGCAATCTTAATATTTAGCCAAGTTCATGTAGGAAATTGCTAGGAAGTATCAATTCTAGTAGAAATTGGCTAGCATTACCCGAATCTCTACATTAGGGAATGTGCAGTTATGACTTTTACCAGCATAATTTCAAATCATATCAATTACGTTTGTACAGAGCCTTCGTGCTCTAAAAGTCTGTGAGCACACGGCTAAATAGTGATTCTATAGGCTTCATTAAGGCTATGGAAAAGTCTCTTTGTGCGTGAATTATCAAAATGTAAAATCAAGAACTGAATTTTAACTACTTAATATAGTTTTATGCAGTCTGTTGTGTTGATTTTATATAAGAATTAACAAAAACTCGCATACAGCAATATTTGCTAGATATATATGTATAAATATAATACATATTTTTCGAATAAAAATTGTATGTTTTTAGAATAACAGCTTATAGAACCCCGAAAATCGGTAGATTTGCAAACATTTTTGTTTTTTAATTTTTTTAAATTTATTATGCAGTAAAAAAAGAAAACTTATTAATTTTAACCAATTTCGTCTTAACAGGTCCTGTTATAATATTATGTTAAATACTATTCTTTAAAAATGTATATATTAATGTCACTTGTACACAAAACATTTTGTCAAATTTAAGAGTAGTCAGATGTACTTGCTGATTTTGTGGTGTGTGTCCCCATTTTTTTGCAAAAAGTTGGCAATTTTTTAGATTAAAAACTATAGACTATATCGACTATCGCCATGTATTATATTTACCTGCATTCGAATATATTGTCAATAAATGTAACCCCGCCAAAGTATATCAGGTAGTTCAAATTCAGTTCTTGAATCTATGTATTAGGAATTCGTGAACTACACACTGAGTAGCAAATAAATTTACTTGGAGATATTATTAATTTACTTTGAAAAATATTTTGTTCGTACAGCCGAACTGTTCTTGTGCCAAACATCCGCATATGTTCCCATGAACCAAATCAATTATTTAAAAATAGTGTGTTTAACAAAACACATATTGGTTTGTTTTGGTATCATCAGCGTGTTTTTAGTACATACAACTGTTTCACGAATATGTCATCAACTACCTGTATGGTCATCTTACTATATAGATCGTTGAGGTTTTTAATGCCTAGTATGTTGAAAATTAAGCATGAATTTTTCGTCTGGAACAATCGACGTTTTAATACCCCGTTGTAACCACGAAATCAAATAGTTACATTACCGGCTTGCATTGGTTGGCTGTAATAAGATAGAGTTATGTGGGAATGTTTGTTCAAAAATACGACTCTAACATTCTCGTACAATTTATGACACAATTAGTAGTGCTTTTCGAAGCGGTGGGTAAAACGTAAAGTTCGTATAAACAAACTCAACAATATAATTTGAAGTAGAAGCAAAAATTAAATACACAAAACGGAGTGTATGATAGTGTAGTAATTACGTTATTGTCAATATTAATACCAAATATATCAAAAAGTGATTACGTTGTATTCTTAGGTCAGTGAGTAAAGTGTCAGCTTTCCAAGCAAGCGCACTAGGATCTAATTTCGTTTGTGCTGTCGACTAATTCGAATATTGGCTGAACTCAACATAACCCTAGCATAACGAAAACTGTGATTATTTTACATTACAGCTTATGAAACAGTTTTCCCACGTGACCATTTTATTCTTTGCTACGAATTAATTGTTTCATACTACCAAATTGCTTTGTATGTGTGAATTATACTCCATTCACAGTTACTTCCAATTTTTCCGAAGCCCTGCTAAAGATCTACTTTCAGGCTATTTCTCCGCCTCATACATACAAAAATTAACCGCGTTTAGAAAATTACGCCAACGGGACAACGCACTGCATTCGTGCGCACTCAGTTTAATAATATTTTACATAAGAAGTATTACGTACTAGGCAATACCAACACACCTATTTTCTCTGTTTTTTATTTATGTTAAATATAAATGAAATATAATTTATAGATAAAATATAAGTTGAAGTTCAAATTAACCAAAATAAGATAGCTTTATGTTAACACTAGTGACAGCCTACGTCGCATATATAGGAACCCACCAAACACATAATACATAAAGTAATTTTTAAAAGTTTTGATTCAAAAAGTCTGAATAAATCGCGAATAGAATATAACAGGGTATGTTTGCATAACACAACTTTTTAATTATGGGCCTAATATTTGGTTACAACATCATGTTTGGTTAACAGAGACAAATATTGTTTGTCCCAAGTATTTATTTCTTTCAGCACGAGACCTTTCCATAGCTGTTAAGGTAAATGGTGCACCAACATCTTGTTTTTATGAGCTGGTCGGAATAGTTTTCCGGAGAACGTATCGGGATGCTTGGCATACTAAAATTTAAATTATATTCTTCTGTCCATTTTTACATCGTTNTTTTTCCGGAGAACGTATCGGGATGCTTGGCATACTAAAATTTAAATTATATTCTTCTGTCCATTTTTACATCGTTAGATATTTACAGCCTTTATTATTCTACGATCACTGTGGGAAGATATTACCGACTTTTATTATTCGCCGTCAGTATTCAGATAATAATAAAAGTAGTGAATAACTAGCAA
>NQII01005747.1:30022-121148 GCA_002778355.1 Clitarchus hookeri | reverse complement strand
CAAGACGACGTGGCATGGACTCGACTAATGTCTGAAGGTATGCAGGAGGCAATTCACACAATGAAACCTGCAGGGCAGTCAACAAATCCAATCTTCGCCAATTTGAGAAAGGGTTGTACGTCTGTCACGTTTAATTATTCTCGTCAGTCGTCGTTTGTCCCGTTCTTTCACGATCTTTTTCCGGCCGCAGCGATGTCGAAGATGTGATGTTTTACCGGATTCCCGATATTCACGGTACACTCGTGAAATGGTCGTACGCGAACATCCAAATATTATCGCTACCCTGGAGATGCTATGTCCCATCCCTCGTGCACCGACTATAACGCCACGTTCAAACTCACTTAAATCTTGATAACCTGCCATTGTAGCAGCAGTAACCGATCTAAATGTCGACCGCATCGCGTTACTCTGATTGGTTCCATACCTCTGTTATTTGCATACGCACACCTATAACAGTTTTTTTGGCTCTTCAGTGTAGTTACATCTGTGGAGACTTTCATTGCAAGTAATAAAGTGCCACTGTTACAGATGTCATTTGCAGAGAGAAGCGTGACGACGGAAGCGTTGCACGCCGGTTCAGCGCCTTGCGCGTAAGAACAATGGTGCGCTGGTCGCATATGTAAGTGTCGTCCTAATCGCTGTGTCACCAACGCAAAATAAAATTTAAGTCGGGCCCGCGTACTCTTAAGGGGTTCACATAATCGAAAACTTAAGCAGTGTGCAGTAGGATTGGACAATGAGCAGTTATCCTCGCAAAAATTAAGTACATACAACAGCGATTTGTTTATATTTTTCAACTGCTGAAAACGATTGCGAAAACACAAAAGGTAACTAAATAAACGTATATCCCTATTTTATATTCAAACAACNTCAACTGCTGAAAACGATTGCGAAAACACAAAAGGTAACTAAATAAACGTATATCCCTATTTTATATTCAAACAACACATTTTGAAGATGACTTTTTTGTTGTATTCTTAATTGTTGTTAGGATACTGCTCCCTTCCAAATCCCACTAATTACTGCTTAAGTTTTCGATTGTGTAGTTCCCCTAAACGTGCTAAGAATTTTGACACGCGTTCTGAAAATCTAGTTTCGACAACGTCATAAATATAAGACGTTTGTGCAGGACGCCATCCGTCATAATGGCGTCGGCCACCAAAAAATGTGTTATTATATGTTTGTACCAAATACTGTTCTACTTTTAGATATTATCAGTAATTACTCTTTCCTCGCAAAAACTAATCTTTTGAGCTCATAACTTTCGCATAAATACGTGTCAGAATAATAATGTTACTGTTTTAGAAATGTACAAATAATAAAAACCACCTTACGAAGAGAAATGAGATAATTTACTCTGAAATAAGATGCCAACAGCTACTTCAAGACGTCTTCAAAATTGTACACGGAAATGTTTTTACAATTTAAAAAAATTGCTGAGAAATAAGGAAATTCTTGAGAATTTTTAATTATTGGCCATCTCTAAATTTTTAGAAACTAATTTTTGCTAAACATAACTTAAAATGAATTAAGACAATATTTTTGAGTTCCCCTTCTTATATTTTCCGGAAATAGTTTGGTTTATTTTATTTATACTTTACAAAAACAGTATGATATTGACTTAAACATGTAATTTTGAGTAACCATGCGATATAAAAACATGGTCTGAGGATAAGATAATAACATATAATGTCTCCAAGTTGACTAATACATAGTATAGGCTGTTCCCGTTAAACTGAACACTTTAGAAAGACCTGCTTAATATCGACTTGTATGCACATTGTGTATTCTTCCAACATATGTACAATTAACATTGCCACGGACCTGATCACTTTATTCATGCGTCGGCCAAGTAAAACTGTGAAATTATTATCAAAATAGATATTCTACCAATTTGCTTATTCTTACACTTATTAGTGTTTAAAAAACAGAAAGTAAAATAACAATTTCAGTATTGACAAATGTTTACATAATACTTTTAATTCAACGATAACAAGTGGAACTACTTTCCCTCCATCGTTGCCAACTTTTCTAGGCGCATGCTCCTCAGTGTGTGTCCGTTGAAATATACGTGCAGGTGGCGGGAGTGAAATTTTTCAAAGGTTGTTTTCAAAAGTGCTTGCTTTACCGTGAACAGGCTGTAGCCGACTTGAGCCCGGGGAAGGGCAAGGGTGCGGGAGGTTTGCAAATCAATCAGGAACGTCGTGCCGGTGAGAGGGTTGGGGCGGAGTGGTTGTGGTGGAGGGGTTGTGGTACGGGCTCTTGGCTCGCAGGAAGAGGTGCTAGGCGACATCAGGTCCGCTATTGAGACAGCACACAATACACCTGACCCCGGGCAGCCCACTGTCCTCAGACAAGGGGCTTCCTGCAAGGTGTGTGTGTGTGTATGTGTGTGCGAGGGCAGAAACTGCCGGCTCGCTTTGTCGCCTCACAATGGCCCCCGGGGGTGGTATCTGTCTAGCTCTACCCACTGCTCCACCACCGCCAGCCTTTATAGGGACATCCACGCCACCCCTGGTTTTAAAACACCGTGTCGTCACCGTACACCACGACTTTGCTTCTCAGCACAACTCTAACTATAAATAACCTCGCTAGTTCAGTCTCCTTGCCCACCAGAGATAGATGAAGCTCTACTGGAAATCAGGAAAATAGTTTGTTGTAACTCAAGATAATTCAGCAATAAGTTTTTGGCATCATTTTTCTAATTTTATTATACCTGTCTAGGTGTAAACTCATAAAACTGAAATCACAATGTCTTTAATTTAAATTCCATGAACCACAGTGAATGAGCGGTTAACCTGCCCGCCTTCCACCAAGGCAAACGGGTTCAATCGTGGCGGACGATGCCGATGGTTAGCGAGTTATCTCGAGGATCTCCCGTTTCTCTAACCCCTGCATTCCGGCACTGCTTCATTCTTACCTCATTTTGCCCTGATCGGCTCTCAATGCCTCTTTGTTAAGAGCTGCCAAAATCTCTCAACAACTTAAACTACGGGATTATTTTTTACCGAAGACTCACTATAAAGTGAGTAGGATCGTCAGTAAGCATCATACTGCTATAAAAGTTAGGCAGATATATATAGGGCTTAAAGGCCCCGCATGGTTGCGTAATTTTTCTCATTTTCTGGCCGAGAGCGCAGGAGCGATAAGGGTTACAGTGGCACGCGCTACAAGTGCGCCATCGCCGCTGCGTGCAGGGCTCTGAACTGGCGTTGAACACGCGTATGGGATTTTCAGCGGCGACCTTGTCATTTATTAGTTGAATGTTTGAGTTTTTGTCGTAGGTATCTAATGCGTATATTTTGAGAGACAGCGCTTTGAGAAAACCCGTTTTAGCTATTTTGGAGTGCTGTGAAATGGTGTTTCTAATGGGTGTGACGCTTTGAAACTACTGAACAGGCCTAGTCTGAAATGCGTGTTATTTTCGTAGAGCATCACATTGGACGCAAGTATAATAGTTTTGTGGAGATAAAATGTGTACCTAAATCACTTTGCAACACAGTTCAAGCGCTAGGTCCAGAGCCCTGCAAAACCCTAACCGATTGGTCCCGGCCCGGCTCGTACGCATAATGCTTCGGGCCAACCTTGCCCGAGAATAAATAGAGTTATGGGCTGGGCTGGGCCCAATTGATACGGATAGAGGGCAATTACCGGGCACGGCCAACCCGATGTAGCAGGGTATCGTTGGTCTTAACCGTCTAATGAACGGTTGGCGAGTGCCTCCCATTTGGACATAGTATACATAAATTGGAACTTCATTAGCCTCAGAAAGCACATACAAAAGACGTTATTTAACTTTATTACTATGTACATGACAAATATGTAGCTAACACTCCTGCAATACAATCAATAGAGCACACAGTACATAACATTATTTCGCATATCACGGCATCGTATTAAAAGTAAATGTAACAAGAGTATGCGGCAACAGTACCCAGAAACACGTAGCATAAAATTTAATCGCCAACGATTTACCATGCCGTACACTGAATCGGCTTGAACCTATGCATGAATGTGGACGACACTGTTCACTATGCACAAACATTATCACATTAAAGTATTTGGTGTACCTGATAAAAGGGCAAATGAATCAATACCACTTTGACAGAATACTCGACTTCTTACGCTCGTTTGTCTGTTTTCAACCATGCATCCCGGATCACTGAAATAGAGTCGACTACCTCTGGTTTAAGTGCATTTCTATGTTCCTACATAATGTACCAGTGATACTGAATTCACGTTCACAGGATGCGCTGGACGCTGGAATGAAGAAGATTCGTCGAGCTAAGTGTGACATCAGTGGCAGGGTTGTTGCGTGTTCTTTCCACCTTTCAATAACGACACAGTTCCAGTAATTTAAGATATGTTGTCTCCTCGTCGTCACAATTCCCGTCTTCATCATCGAAGTCTTCCCAATCTTGCAGTTTGCTCATCTTAGCCGGTATCTCTTTGTTCATCGCTGGTTAGGTATCCTTCACCGCATTACGATCTGATAGTAGCTTACGCACTTATCTATGCACTGCTTCCCTATCACTCAGCTTGCGAAGTCTACGATAGGCAGGACTCAAAAATGTACCAATATTCTGCGTCATTGTAACTTTGCATTTGCAAAGAATGTACTGTTTGGCACAATTATTTTTGTGGCCGATTTCAGGGGAGTCATCCTCACTTATGTTTCAGCATTCGACGAAGGTATGCATCCATGGTACATTAGGATGAATGGCGGCAGTGTTCACCGCCTCGAGATCTTTGGTGGCTAAGTAAAAAATCTTCAGGAACGTTATCAATTCATCCATAAGTGTTTCCTCCAGTCCATCAAGACGATGATCCTCATTGTTATTTCTAGCACACGACGAACTGCTTCCAGCTGGGAATGCAATGATCACAGCATTATAAACTTCAAGGTCCATCGCGATCCGACATCAAGTTTCACAGTATGGGGAAGTTGGTTGACGAGACCGGATCTTTTCATTTATGACACCATCTTTGTTGTCTGATCGAGAACGTTCTTCACGCTGGGAAGGGTGCACCCTGCTGATTAGATCCCAGTATGTAAGGCACTGGACGGTTATACTGACTTAGACATGTTTTGTAATATCATCCGTCCACATGTCTGTAGTGAATGCCAACTCGCCACACTGCAATCCTTGGACGATCTGTCGCAGATATTCCTCAAGTATAATGGTTACTCTGTCAGCTGTACGCCGATAAACAGTAGTAGTATGATTATGGGCATTCTGGTGCAATGTATTTTAAATGGGATCTGTGTGTCTGGGCAGCTGGGCGGCTGGGAGGCTTCGGATCTACTTGGACGAGCTCGACAATCTTCGGCTCGACTCAGAGAGTGCTCTGAATCCATCGACTCGGGTTTGTCGAACACACCCGAAGGTGCTCGGCAGTTACGCCCACTAATTCTTCAATCATATGTGTTTGTTTCTGGTAGCCATATTGGTTTTATAGGCATACGTTGTGTCAAAATGTAATTTTTTTCTTCTGTGTTATTTTCTTTTAATTCAAATTGAACATCACGTACTCCTATATTTCATTCGCCAATATATTCCTAAATTTCATTCCTCAATTTATGGTATAGTTATAGTTTCCATCAATTCGTTGTAGAATGTACTGGTAACTCGTGTTTTCAGAATTTTATCCTAGAGTGCACTGATGAGGAAAAAACGATGACATCAGATTGTTTGTTCGCTCGTGATTGGCTGTTGGTCGCATGACATCTCAGGCTCTGGGGATATATAAGGCAGGCAGATTTCTTCGTCTGATGCGAAAGGTGATATATCGTTTTCTCTCTCCTGACCTTCTAAGCGTTCAGTTCGGTAAACATTTTTATGTTCGACTCTTCCATTAAATTTTGTGGGGAATTATAGAGCATGCTCGTAATTACACGTGTATCCCATATTAGATGGTGCAGAAACCTTAAAACATCAAATAATGAAAAAAAATTAATTATGTTTTTTTTTTTTTTTTCCTTCAGACATTAAGATGAAGTGTGTATTAGATGGTGTACCTGCGAGCAGCGTCCCAACTTCATCTTTAACTGTACTATCGATGACTCCAGATGAGCTGCCTACATCGCCATCGATGCCATTCGCGGTACCCTCGACAGCATCTTCATTTACATCGGTGCCATCTACTGGGCCATTACATCGTTACCTATGTCGCTTCTGTAATAAAACATTCATGTTCATCCACGATGCTCGAAGGCATGAAAAGTATGGATGTGCGAAGAATGCACATCGAGTAACATAAAAGTGTGGAAATTGTGGATTGTCATTTGCTAGAAACGTTAACTTGCGTTGGCATGCGAAAACCTGCGCAGCTGTTGCTCCTTCGCCTACTAAAATCCGTTGTGTACAATTTCCTTCACCGCAGCGTACGAGTGTACTTCCCACAAAACCAAGGATTCAGGATGAGCATCCACCATTGTTCCAGCGACCATCACACCTAAGAAGCGTGGCAGGGTATGGGTTGGTTAATGACAATCGCGTCGTGTTGGCTGAAACAGCGTTCTGGCACAATCTAAAGTCATATATCGCTCTAGACGAGGACGACTCATCAAAAGATGTTTGTACATTTTTGGCTTTCATGACAAAAAATGCTGTTGAGCAACTCACCAAAGAAGTATGGGAGCAGGACACAATTAAATGTAATACGAAACCAAATCCTTTCGACGAAGGTAAGGACAAAATAGCATTCAAGACTTCGAATTTACGTGTGTATGAGACTGATGAAATCGAAAAGGTTGTAATATGCGGTATAGGAAAAATATGTCAAGAGGAAGAATGGTACATAGAATGTGGTTCATAATGGATACTGTCGAAAGTTAGAATCACTTACAGTTGTGCATAAACAAGCTGGAACCACTATGCACCTCATCTTATATTGAGCTGCCCGCAGGGATCAAGAACAGGAAGGTTGTGACTAACCCACAAAACACAAACGGCCACGTGTGCTTTAAATGGGCCATTCTGGCACGTTACATGGAAGGCACAGATCCGCAGCAAGTCGACAACCACTATCACGGACCAGAAAAAAAAATTTTTTCAGGACTAGAGTTCCCTACACCACTTGACAATTCAAAATTTTCGAGAAGAACAACCCTGCTGTTTTGTCAATACTTATTCACTCAATGCCGAGGAGAATATTGTGCCCATGCATGTGGTGGATAAAGAGAAGCCAGACCATTTCGACCTATTGCTGGTGGTAGCCGAAGATGGAAATGCCCGCTATTGTTGTGTAAAAATATTTTCCCATCTCCTAAGATTACAATTGACAGCTCACCATGGTGAAATTCATATATGCAAGCATTGCTTCACTTATTATCATGATTTGCCACGAATTACAGGACTGTCAGGACAGCAGTGCCTAGAAAAACACAAAAAAATATTGCAACGAAAATGCCCCAGCTATAATTAAGATGATACAGCCGGGAGAGGATGGTAAGCCACCAGTATTAAAATTTTACAACTATCACAACATTGACAAACTACACATCGTTGGTTTATGCAGATTTTGAGGCCATTCTGAAACCGATTCACTCCTGTGAACCGGACCCCAGGCGCTCCTATACATACCCAGAAGTATGAGGCGTACAGCTTCTGAATTTACGTCCATGTGGACAACGATGCCATCCCTGCTACACTAACAACCACACTGATCGAGGACCCTACCATATACATGGAGGAAGATGCAGAAAAAAAAAGGTCATGGAGGCGATTGTAGATATTGGCAAAAAACTAAAAGAGATTTACGTCACATCGAAGCCGATGGAACCACTAACCCCACATAAAAGACCAGCAATACCAGAGCGACATGGCGCTCCTGTTGCACTGCTTCATTCACACACGAAAATTACAAGGTGAGGGACCACGACCACTTCACCGGGCGGTACATAGGGCCCGCTTGCACCAGCTGCAATTCGCTCCACCGAAGACCGAAGAAACTGGTTGTATTTTTCAATAATCTAGGGTATGAGGAGACTTTTATTGTAACACAGCTGGGCTATACCATTTTTATCAATCTAGGATATGAGGAGACTTTTATTGTCACACATCTGGGCTATACCATTTTTATCATTCCGCCCATGAGCGAAAAATTTATCACATTTTCAAAGCAGCTGGGAGTCAGATTTTCTATCCAGTATGTAGACACGTTCCGGTTCATGGCCCAAAGTCTGGCGTCCCTGGCTGAGTACCTGCCTCTAAATAAATTTATCAACAATGCAAAATTCTTTAGTGTCTGCCAACTACCTCTCGTCACGCGCAAATGTGTTATCCGCTATGATTATGACGATAGCTGGGAGAAGCTGGACGAACAGCAGCTGCCTCTGAAAGAGGCTTTTTACAACAGGCTGATGGGCTCTGGGATCATCAACGAAGAATACGCTCACGTCTAGAAGGTATGGCAAGAGTTTGGCTGTACTAGTCTAAAGGAATATTCAGAATTGTACTTGAAGATGGACCTGCTAATTCTATCAGATATCTTTGAAAATTTCAGAAATTTGTACATTTGTACATATCGATATGACTTTGCACAATACATCAGCGTGCCACGGTTCACTTTCGACACCATTTCGCGAATAACAGGGGTCGAGCTAGTGCTTCTAACTGATTAAGGCATGCACATATTCGTCGAGGAAGGGATCTGTGGTGGTATGGCCCAGTGCATGAAGCTGCATGCGGTGGCGAACAACACCTACGCATCGGAAACATTATCCAATCAAGCCTTCCACCTTCCTGCAGTAGCTCGACGCCAATAATCTGTATGGCTGGACTATGTCGCTACCTTTACCAATACGCAATTTCAAATGGGCCGACACCAATGTCGACATAATGCCCACGCGTGACGATGGAGCGATGGGCTACATCCTAGAGGTGGATGTTGAGTAACCCGCAGCCCTGCATGTCACACTCCCAATAAAAAACATATATGTGCTAATTCACTCCTCACTTAAAATACGTAAATATATAAACTAGTTTTTACCCGCGGCTTCGCTCACGTGGTTATAGTAACAAACTTATAGGGAGAAATAACGGTATTTGTTAGTAGACAAACACTGATCATAAACACAGAACAGAGCACTAACGATGTCATTTTTTGGTGCTAGAATCGCTCGTTTACATAGCCTCTGGTAGACATTTATATTTATTTGTAGTTCTGGATAAACATTAGCAATCAGTTCCGTATCACTCTGCACCAAATAACTAAAATCCGCCGTTAGTGACACACAGCCCTCGGCATCTGTCTCTAACCTCCCATCTCCAATTTTTAATAGTGTATCAGCATAATGTCCTGTATAAAAGTCATTGTAGAGGTGCACTCTCATATTTGTCATCAAGATTAATTTATTGACATTTGCCCATAAGCTTGACGACTTAAGACAGGCTTTGATTTCATATGCAGGTGTACCTCTCTGAATCACCGGTAGAGTTTGGCGGAAGTCACCAGCCAGTAATACAACCATTCCTCCCATAATGTATGTATTGTTTCGTATATACTGTAGAGTTCGGTTTAGGGCCTCTATCGCTTTTTCGTGTGACATTGTGGTTTCGTCCCACACTAACAACTTTCATTGACGCACCATTATACCCCGAGTGCTATTTTTACTAAAAAATATTTCCTGAGGGAATGAGATATTTTTTCGGGATAAAAAGTAGCCTATATCATTTTCCGCTCCTCCAACTATATCTGTGAAAAAAATCACGTCGATCCATTGCTCCGTTGCGACGTGAAAGAAGAACAAACAAACAAACGAACACACTTTCGCATTTATAATATTAGTTGGGATAAACACACGCTTGCATGCAACCAAATTAAGTAAAGGGAAAACAGACTACCCATTACAGAATTAAGAAAACAAATTGGCCATTAACGAACTTATGGTAATATGCTTCTTGGCCCGAACAGTGCTAAATATTTATATTTCCTAATCGACACAAAATTCCGAGGTGGAAAAAGCTTAGTATTTAAGTTTTATTAATATTCCATCTTTAGAGAAAACATCTATGTTTACCCACCAAGGACTTTGCCATTAAAAAAAATTAAAACCCAGTCCCCAAACATTATTATTTTTAAATTACACAGTAAACTGCATAATGTCAGAGCTGAATACCGAATTTAATATATTTCTCAGTCCATTATGAACTCCTGCAAAGATACCAGTGTATAGTAGATACGAACAATAAATTTTCGAAAAGCCAGACGCGAGAGCTAACTCGACTACTATTTTGCGACAAATTTCGTGCACCTCCATAATGCCCAGGAAGAATTCTGATGCTTGTGAACATGCTTGCACTCTATCAGCCCCCTCGTGTTGCCACGAAGCTATAAAATTTCGTATTATGCAAACACAAAAGCAAAACATTTGCGAAAAAAAGTTTGACATACACTTGTTTACACACATTTAGTTTATTATGCATGCAAAATTAAAAAATATCAGTTTGCAGGAGTCAGTCTGCTGGAGTCAGTCGGTTGTAGTCTGTCTGCAGGAGTCAGTTGGCAGGAGTCCTAAGGAGGAGGATTCATTCTGCAAGAGTCAATCGGCAGGAGTCAGTCGGCAGGAGTCAGTCGGCAGAAGTAAAGGGTATAAATTAATGTATGCTTGAAGACGATGCAAGCCACTGACGATGTGAAATCGTGTATGTCATGTACGACCTCATGCATACCTTTAACGACTGCCCACAAATTACTTGGACAATAATGCTGTTACTGTGCCAAGTCCTTCAGTAAAAGTTGCAATGCGTGGCGACATGAGAAGAGTGACTGTTTGAAGAACCCATCTCGCGTGATTTTTAGCTGCAAAAACTGTCCTAGGCAGTTCACTCGATGTGATAAATTAAATAAACACTTCAAGACTGATAAATGAAGAGTTTTTTGGCCCACTGAGAAACAGTATGTGGTGACTTCGTTACCTCATGTTAATACACTACATAAAATGTTTGCAGACGAGGGAACTCGAATAATGAAGCATTACGATAATGACCACATGCAGGTTATGCAAGGCGATACATTGAAAGACCATACCGAGAACTGAAAGGATTCGTCTTTAGAGTGAGTGAAGAGATATGAATGGCTCTTAACATCGAGGTCTTGAGAGCCGATGAGGATGAATGAGGTGAGTACGGAGCAACTGCTGCATCAATGGGTATCAGTTCTAAAGGTGATTATGATGAGACAGTTAATGCTAAAGATTGAATTGGAGACCTACGAGGTTTGGTAGAGTCGGTTTACGCAGAATGTACACTTGTAAAAGGTTTGCATGAAATCGACGAACTTCAAAATAAACTGTCGTCGACTTTAAACACTGAGGATGACCATGTGACTACTACAAATAAAATCAAATATAATATTGAGCATGAAACAGGAAGTGAAGACGATCATGTAGACAGCGTAGATGAAAATAAGCATTGAGACATTGATAATGTTGAAGACAATGATGGCAATTTTCTCGATGTACTGACACACCTCTCCAGCACATTTACTGCAATGAGCGACATGAAGAAGGTAGAAAAACCCGAGAATACTGGCTACCTATTTCCCGAAGATCCGAATGAACTCTTTATAGACTCAGATATTTGATGGACCTTCAAAAACATGGGTATTTCTTGCACATTGTTGAGATATGTTCAATCATTAGCAAACTGAAGGAGTGGGGATATATCTCAAGAGACTATTGGCTACTATCCATGATCTGCAACCATCTGAGAAATGTAATGATCGAATGTACAAAATAATTAGAAAGATATAATGTGTATAGAAAGTAAATAAATTAAATATGTATATACATACTGATGTGTTCAATTACTTATACAGTCCCTTCTGCTTCTCTGAAAGTTGCTGAACAGAGAGAGTGGGTGGACGCCATCAGCTCACCTTGCAGCTGAATCCAGAAATTAACGCCACTTATGTGTTGACAATAGAATCCAACATGGAGGGTGTTGAGAGTGCAACATATACACTGGAGAGCCAAAAAAACTGGTATAGGAGTGCGTATGCAAATAACAGAGGTATGGGACCAATCAGAGTAATGCGATGCGGTCGGCAGCGCCTAAATAAAACAACAAGCGTCTGACAAAGTTTCTAGATCGGTTACTGCTGCTACAATAGCAGGTTATCAAGATTTAAGTGAGTTTGAACGTGGTGTTATAGTCAGCGCACGAGAGATGGGACATAGCATCACCGAGGTAGCGATAAAATGTGGATTTTCGAAACATCAAATTTTCGACATCGCTGTGGCCGGTAAAAGATCGTGAACATACGGGACAAACGACGACTGACGAGAATCATTAAACGTGAAAGACTTGCAACCCTTTCCCAAATTGGTGCAGATTTCAATGCTGGGGCATCAACAAGTGCCAGCGTGCGAACTATTCAACGGATCATCATTGATATGGGCTTTCGGAGCTGAAGGGCCACTCGTGTACCGTTGTTGACCGCACGACACAAAGCTTTACGCCTCGTCTGGGCCCACCAACACCGCCATATGACTGTTAATGACTGGAAACACGTTGACTGGTCTGACGTGTCTCATTTCCAATTGTATCGGGCGGATGGACGTGTACGTGTATGGAGATATCCTCATGAATCCATGGACCCTACATGTCAACAGGGGACTGTTCAAGCTGGTGGAGGCTCTGTCATGGTATGGGGCGTGTGCAGTTGGCGTGAAATGGGACCCCTGATACGTCTAGATACGACTCTGACAGGTGACAGATACGTACGCATCCTTTCCGATCACCTGAACCCATTCATGTCCATTGTGCATTCCGACGGACGTGGAGAATTCCAGCAGGACAATGCGACACCCCAAACGTCAAGAGTTGCTACCGAGTGGCTCCAGGAACACTGTTCTGACTTTAGACACTTCCATTGGCCACCTAAATCACCAGACATGAACATTATTGAGCGTATCTGGGATTCCTATCAAGGTGCTGTTTAGAAGAGATCTCCACCGCCTCGCACTCCTATGGATTTGTGGACTGCCCTGCAGGGTTCGTGGTGTGAATTGCTTCCTGCATGCCTTCAGACATTAGTCGAGTCCATACCACGTCGTCTTGCCGCACTTCTGCGTGCTCGCGGGGGCCATACGCGATATTAGGCACGTATACCAGTTTTTTTGGCTCTTCAGTGTACCTTAAAAACATAAGCAAGTGTGGCTTCTGCCTGGTGGCTAAATCGACAACTCGCCCGGTGGCTAAAACGATACACTAGCACCACCTAGGTGATGAAAACATATGAAATCCAAGATGGTGTCCTGTAGCAATTTATAAACAAATGACAAACGAAAAACCAAGATGGCGTCCTATAGCAAAGTATAAACAAATGATGAACGAAAAAAACAAGACGGCCACATACGACGGAATGAGTATTTGTGTGGGGCGGTGGGGAATTGGAGGCCTGCTGACTAAACAGCCAATAGCAATTGGTGGGGTCAGTCGTCTGTTGGATCTGGTGCCGGAGGGACCTCAGGAAATGTAAGTTTCTTCAAATAATTTTTCTAAATATTTTTTAATATTTTTTTAACTCAATAATTTTTTTAGATTTTTTAATAATTTTTTTATTTTTTAAAAAAAAAATTTAATTTTTGTGTTAAAAAATATTACCTGTGTCAAGGCCCAAGGTCAAGGTCACTTGGATCCAATATGGCCTCCGGCCGACCGGAATGACAGAGCATGAACATTTCCGAGCTCCGATCCCATATCCCATTGTCCCAAAACATACATTATCACTCTACTAACACCTATTGGAATACTATCAAAATTATGTTTGATATCTGAAAGTTTCTGTATTTACAACCAAGTCTGTATCACTTCTTCATTCAGTGCCGCATTGTTTCCGTTTAGATATCACAAATATTTCCTGTAAAGAATATTCTGGAATGTCTCGAGCGCTCTTACACACAATACCCTCCACTCGTCGCATACCTCACCCTCCGGCAGCATTCGTGCACACTCGTGAGTCGCCGCCCACACACTCGTCCACCGTTGTCTCTTACGCCCTTGTTCGCTCTCGTTCGTTCATGGCACTATTTACAATACGCCGCACTTCACCATATGTCTATCACAGACTGCTTACTCTTCGGTTGCGGTGGTATTAATAGTGCTTGTGCCCTGGTCCCGAACCTCCTTCAAACGTCAAGTTGCGCCGAGGGAGGTGATGGGTAGAAAGTTCCATCATCAGTCCGCAGCCGCCGACTCCTTCGGCATGTAGGAGGGGCGGCAGTGACGCCAACCCAGGTAAAGTTGTTAATCATTTCCCCCGCCGGCCTGACGACATAGCAGCGGCTGGGTCCACCTGGGTGAGAGGCGGATCATGGGAAGTCCCCNGAATTCCGCGCATAACGGTATCATTCAGTAAGTTGTAACTTAGTACAAGTGCAGCCATTTTAACAGGTTGGTCCCATTTTCATTATTGCGGGTTCAATGTGAGTATCGTAACGAATTTTCTAAACTGCATATTTATAATTTCTTACATGTGATGCGAATTAACAAGCTGAGTAACGAAGGAGAGCGAATTTTGATATGGGCAGTTTTATTCCGGTTAGTTTTAGGCATATCAGTTTACTGAAAAATTGTATGTGAATAATGGTAGTCATAAAAGTGGACTCAATTATTTGTTACGTGAAATTAAAATATAAGGAATGTGAATCTGGTTTGAAATAGAAGATAGTATTTGAAAAATTGCCACATTAACATTTCTAAATAAAGGAACTCTTAAATTTCCATTATAATCGTTTGTAGAGTTGAGAGTTTAGTTGAGAGATTTGGGAGGCTCTTAACAACAAGGTCTTGAGAGCCGATGAGGGGGGAATGAGGTGAAAATGGAGCAACACCGGAGTGCAAGGGCGGGGTAAACGGGAGATCTTCGAGAAAACCTGCTGACCAACGGCATCGTCCGGCACGATTCTAACTTGCGAAAATCCGGGAGTGACCCGACTGGGGATTGAACCCGGTTCGCCTTGAAGGGTGGCGAGCAGTCTAACCGCTCAGCATCCACGGCCCCTATTATCGTTAGTGTCAAGCAGTATTTATCACTTGTTTTATTCGCGTGATGCAATTTCGTGAAATTGTCTAGAACGTCGCATATTTTTATTGTAGTTTTGTCCCAAATACATTCTATCCTTTAATTGATTTCCTTAAGCCAGAATAAAAACTTCGTAGCAAGTGCAAACTTCGAATAGACGCTCAGTGTTTTTTAGATAAAAAAGAGGGGTGTGGGGGAAGACTTTTTAAGCTGGACATCTAGCAGAACTCCCTCCTTACCTGATTGAAATTTCTTCGGAAACATAAATTATTCTAAAGAGGAGTAAGTAACTTCAAACTTCCATTTTACAGGCGTTTTAGTTCCTCTTTAAGTTCAGGAAAAGAGCAGTTTTTTTTTTTTTGTGAATTTAAAACATTAGACAAATGGCAAATGTCCAGATATCATCTCCCTTCTCAAAAGTTTTGGAACAAGACTTTTCTTAGAGGAATGTGAGCTAATTTTTCTAGATTTATAAGTTTGTTTGTTTGTTATGAGACTGGTAGTTTTACGAGGTAAAATTAGTTTAAAATTATATAAATAAAGTATAGCAATGTAAAAGTAATGAGTTTTATCCGAAAACTAGCGAGGATGCGCTTCTTATAAATTCCGTATAAGGGTTCTCAAATATTCTAAAATACGTGCACATACGTACAAACTGCAATTAAAAATCCGCTTTGCACATTTTCCGCATTAAGTGATAATTATTTTCACTACGAGTAGAGCGTGGGCACTATTGTTTTGTATTTAAAAAAAAATTTATCGAGATGTTAAAAAAGTTTGTGGATCTAATAATTAGTGGAATCCAAACATGCATCGCATTAAAAATAACTTCGAGAGCTGCATTGCATAAACAAGTAGGCCCAAGTTGATTTTGCTAATTAATGAACTAATACGAAATATTTACAACACTGATTTTCGACCAGTTTTATGAATGAGAGCAGAATATTTTGTGAGAAGTTAAATAACAAAAACGAATTGACCACATAAAATGCATAATGTATGAATTCAGAATTCCAAGCACATTGCATATCAAGAAAAAAATTTAAGTTGATTATTTTCCGGAGATTGGTCACGGCAAACACAGCAATAGTATCTAGAAATGACTGCACTACAATATAATCAAAATTTCAGTACACTGAGAGAAATATTTGGTTGCCAGAGTCGGATACATTCTGCTGTATGATATTTTGTTGTCGTTAACAATATTTGCTTGTACTCAATACAAGACATCAAATAATTTAGTTGGTGTTATTTTGTTTATGTCTGTGCTAGCCCATCAGTATCATAGGAGCGCTTTAACTTATTCCGTGGCAAATACAGGGTCTATCTAAACTATTGTAACAAACTTAAGGGAGGTGATTCGTGGGATCAAAACAAGCGAAAATGTGGGTATGCACATATGTCCTATAACGCGTTGTTACTGAGTTACAATACGTGCATTGGCCACGTCACAGGCGATGCTGGAAGTGTCCGCCATGGGTAGTAATGCAGGCGTGGCAACGCTTTATCGTGGACTGGCGTAGCCGCTCCAAGGTACCTGGGTCATGTCGAACAGCTGCACAGGTGTTATTGATACGCTGTTCCACGTTTTTGATGTCGTTGACCGGCGTAGCATATACACCACACTTCTCATGTGTCCCCACAGTCAATAGTCGAGTGGATTGAGGTCAGGAGACCGGGCAGGCCAATTCACAGGACCACGACGCCTGATCCAATGTAACACCACAGTAAGTGGAGGTAGTGATACATGTTAGCGCGATGTGAAACGCCTGTAACTCAACAACAGCGTTTTTATTGGACATGTGTTGTGACACACTGCCGTGTCTAAAAATGTTCGCCTGGGTCGTCTCGTGCAGCTCTGTGCGAAGTGACATGTAGTGTGCTTGTTTGGATATGAGTGCCTACTGATTATTTCTCTGTGTTTAATACATTTTCAGTATAAACAAAATAATAAGAATATGGTGGTCGTATATGAGCTTGGTGGTTGACTAGTATTTATTACTATTGAACCAGCTCTTCAAGTTGATAATTAACTGATGATACGTCTGTTGTTTGAGTTTCTTCATGAGTGATGTTGAAAAACTTTTATGTTGAATGAAAGACGTGGTCTACGAAGGCCTGTTAGTTATTATGAATTTAATTTGGTGGCTAATTTCTCAAAAAAAAAATTTCTCAAACGATCTTAATTTTTACAAAATTTTAATGTTAACCTCTAATATTGGTTCCAGATTTAATATTCTTACTCTTGTATGGTAATCCACGAATCTGGAGTGAGTCATGCGATTTTAAAATGTCCATAGTCAATTCATTCATCAGTTACCATAATAATCTAATACTCGTTACATTGACGGGGTCTTCGTGAGGTTATAAGGATGGTACCGTCACAATGTTCATATGACCGTGTTTGCCTGTTTTGAACCCAGGAATCGCCTCACGATGTTTGTTACATTTGGTTAGATACACCCTGATAATACACATAGTACATAGTAGATGATTACACAGTGACGACAGGGCGTGGCTGTTCCTTTGATGTGGGTGTACCCACTCTCTGACTGACTGTGCGAGGCTCTGGGAACAGGCATTGCGTCTGATTGGCTATTACGCGCTGCGAAAGGTTCCCTATTGTCTGGACTGTCAGCTGGCGAGTATGTTACCAGACGCTGATTGGCGAACGACGTTCTAGTATGTTGCTAGCCAGTGACGCCATTTTGCTATCATGTACGGCTGGATTTCGTGGAGTTAAGCAGCTGTTTCACCTCTGCATTTTTATATAATTTTTATATAAATTTCTTAAATTGCATTTTTCATTGAAAAAAATTATTAAATAAGGTTAAATTGAAATTAATTGATAAATAATAAAAAAAATTGATACAGAAATACCTACTAATTACAAAAATCATAGTAGTAACATGTTGAAAATATATTCTAAAATATATTTTTATATACTTTATGCCTATGGCATAACAAGCTATATGCTTTTCACAGTTAACTAAGCATTTTTGAAATCAACCTTTGAGAAGTGTCACTGCCCCTGCCTGTGTGTATTTTAACGGACACATTGCCCGCCGTGCGTACAATAAAGTTGGTAACGACGGATAAAAAGTGGTTTAATGTTTTGACGTTGAATTAAAAGTGTACAGTAAACGTTTGTGAATACTGAAATACTTTTTTTCCTTTTTGGTTTCTTAATGCATATAATTGTGAGAACTAGAAATTTGTAAAATATCTACTATTGTAACAATTTCACAATTTTAATTTTAATTATGCATGAATAAAGTGATCAGGTCCTTGGAAATGTTAATTGTTGATATGGTGATATGGTGGAATAATACATAATATGGATACAAATAAATCATGAGCTGGGATTTCAAAAGTTCTCAGTTTACTATGGACAGTCTATAAGTTACCTGAATAGCGACAGTCAAAACACAAGAAATTCCTTAGCATTTTGAGTGCGTCACAAGTTAACGGAGAATCAAGAGAAGTTAGAAATAAGACTTTATGAACACCGGTCTATAATTGGTCTCTGTATTCCCACTTATAGATGACCTATTGGTTGATCCACACTTCATCGGACACGCCTACTGTATTGTGTGTATAGTGAAATCAAAATAATAAACGAATGCGCAGAAGACCAAAACGCGTCGGGCTAGTCGGGAGAGTCCATTGCCGCTGCATGAAGGGGTGGGGTGGTTCAGTTCAGTAGTGACAGCAGCCGAGAGCGGTTGAGCGAGACACGTGTGTGTATATTACCTGTCGTAAAATCGTAAGTCACGTCAACGGTATTTTGCAGCGTGGTAGTAGAGAGCGATATTATCTGTTTGGTATGTATAGCGCCAGCAGTGTCACCTAGTTTCCCTCTCTCCAGAGGCGAGCGTTCGGGAGAACCCTCCCCTACACTGCCTCCCCTACGTTCCCTCCCTCAAAACTACGCGAAGGTTGTGTTATAATTTTAAAAGTACTATACATCGTTCATTACTGACTAGTCGTCAGCCAATACAATACCGGGTTGTCAGTGTCCCAATGTAATGTGCCTTCCTACTCAACATAATATTCAATACATTATATTCATAAGAGTAATTTTTATAATTATAGTGCTTTCAACGTAAAATTACGTTGCTGTGGACTTCATGAAAACTGCAAGCGACGTAATATTACGTCGCCAATGTGTGGTAATAATACGGGTCGTCGTAATATTACGGCAATCATCATAGAACTCTCTAAAATCACATATCGTCACATGACATCGATAGCAGCCAGTGTGTTAATGCAAAAATAAATGTTTCTTGCACCTCGATTTGTTACATTCGTATGACATAATTACGCGAAACATTATTGACTGTTTTGAATTCACCAAACATGCGTTTCCCAATCATTATAATATTTCATTAGTTTTCTTGTATTACATTAACTTAAAGGTTTTTATTTTCAGTCCATTCGATTGCCATGTCCCACACAGATTACCAATTACTGTTTGTAAAATTTCTTTCAAAGTAACCTTGCAATTTTTATAGTCTATCCACGGTGTCTTCGCACTTTTCGAAACAAACCTTTGATTAAATCACCCCTTGATTGACGTGTTCCGTTGTTTTCTAAAAATGTTGTGTACAGCAGGCGTTTTATACTTGTCTTCACAATAAAGTATCTTATTTTTGTTAAATCGAACTTTTTCTTGTATTTGGCTATAAATTATCACATTTCGTTTGTAATCAAAGTGAATAAAAACAGGGAGAAAATAGATTTGTTGGTAATGCCTAGGAATAAATAGTTCTCATGCAAAATATTATTTAAATGAGTGCGCACGAATATGGTGCGTTGTCCCTTTGCTGTAATTTTCTATATTTAGTTCAGCTTTGTTTGCATGAGGCGGAGGAATAGTCTGAACGTAAAACTTAAGCAGGGTTCAAAAAAGTTGGAAGTAACCGCGAATGGACTATATAAGTAGGGGTAATGGTTTATCGCAGGAAAGGTTGGTTTTTCCTTAGGATCAGACTTATTACAAGTCCGGCAATGTTTTTTTTTCCCCCTTGGTTTACAAGGAACTTACCGCAGTTAAAAAAGTTGTCGTCCATTCACAAAAGAATGGACTAACTAGTATTTTATTTGAAATACGTTGGCTGGAAAAAAAGTTTTGCGATTTACCAGTGTCTCTAATCATAGGTAGTTCTGATACGACTATAGAAACTAAATATTAAATCGGATATGATGGTGGGTGTTACAGTTATGTTTGGACGTCCAAGGCTTACGATGGATCATACTCCTGCAGTGGCTTGCCGTATTCTTTCGCAGTATGTGTGTGATGGAACAAGCGCTACACTCGGTTCTCAGCACAGGAAGGACTAAACCGGCGAGAACTAAATCCGGGACCTTTGAACCGTTAGTCAAACCCACTGATTACTAAAACAAATGGTCAAGGTAATATGGATACAAGGACTACAATGAATATATATGGTACGTTTGCCTAGAACGTTACTTCTGAGAAATATTTTACATTGCATCATACAAACATCAACACTGCAAAAACGCTTTTTACTGCAAACAAAAAAATTCGTTTAATTCTGCTTTGTTTACAGTAACCAAAACTGGCTTTAATTCAAACGGAAACTTAAATAAGCTTTTAGTTTCCTGCTACCAATTTTTTTTTCTTTATTCGTTTTCATTTTACGGCAATATTACCTTTTTCACGGAAAATTTGAGCTTACTGTGTTCGTAGCAAAGAAATCTTGCTTTCCTACAAAAGGGAAGAGTTGATTGAAATGAAACTGTTTATTTTATGCATTTCAGTTATTAGTACGTAACCAAACTTACTAAAAGTAAGTTACGAAATAACGATGTTTTTAAATCTAAGATATTATAATGGTTAAACTTTCACAATACAATAACTGGCTTCACTACAACGAACACAGCTAAAATATTGCAACACGATAATGTAACATTATAATTGCCATATATATATATATATATACACATCTAAGTTACATATGAAACAAATATTTTGAGAGTGCATGCCACTAGATATATAGTCCTAACCGAAAAGTCTGTTAAAATATATTTCAATGCTCATGTTCATTATGACGGAGTTACTAATGGAGTTTCAATACTTTAGTTGATTTCCTTTTTTTTTTTCAAAACATTGCAGATAAACTCTTTAATCCATTTAGACTTAGAGTTCACAATCGTATAACTACATAACGTACAGAGAGTTTATGTTCTGGTGATGCTGTACACTGGGAGGTTCAATGCCCAATCACCTCCCCTGTGGGAAACTGGTTCGTGGACCGTGCCACTGGTTCAGGTTATTAATGATTTCTCTTTGTAAAGCTGACAGTTCATTGGTTGCAATAGCTTATTAAACGCTGTGTCAGTGCAAGAAAAGTGCGCGTCAAAATATTTATTTTTGCAACNTTCATTGGTTGCAATAGCTTATTAAACGCTGTGTCAGTGCAAGAAAAGTGCGCGTCAAAATATTTATTTTTGCAACACATGAAGCCATAAGTCGATGTGCGTTTGAGAGGACTATGTAGCCAGATACACTGTAAAAACGTTTCTTTCCTGCAACACATAATTTGTTGTCACAAAGAAAACTGTTTTTTTAATATGTACTACTGCAAAGTAGGTTTACCACAAACATAATTTTTGTTTGATCTGTTGCGATAACCTTGCATTATCGTTGCAATAGTTCAACATACGTGTTGTGGTAATGTCAGTTACACTGTAAATATTTTTTTCTTTGGAAAAGAACAATAATAAATTAATAAGTGGAAAGTAACAAACCTTTAAAAATTATATTCACAAAAAAAAACAGCATGGTCTGCTTCGAGACTCGAAACCGTATCCCTCGCACTTCTAACGCTCTTCACCAAAGGACCACTTTGTCTTACTACGTTCACACAACTTGTTCTAGTTAGGTTTGGTCAGGAAGTAACATGGGCCAGAATATAATGTCACCTCTTGGGGAGAATTGAGGTTAGTGACTTGGAGAATCGCCGTACTTCAGAATGTCATTACACGTATGCAGGAGGATTATAAATTTTCTTAGTTGCAGTTTTGTAACTGCAGAATATGTTGAAGAGTTAATGAAGATATTTGGGTAACTCTCAACATAGAGGTGTTGAGAGCAGATGAGGGTGAAGTGAGGTGAGTATGGATCAGCGCAGGAATGAAAGGGNAACTCTCAACATAGAGGTGTTGAGAGCAGATGAGGGTGAAGTGAGGTGAGTATGGATCAGCGCAGGAATGAAAGGGGGGGGAACCGGGAGACCTCCGAGAAAACCCGCCAGCCAATGGCCTCGTCCGTCATGGTTCCCACGTGGGAAAAGTCGGAGTGAACCGACCGGGGACAGGATATATTGGTTTATAAATGTTTGCATCTGGGGAACAGTCACGTGTTGAAAAATACTAGTTTACGACGGAAATACTTCAATATCGTTCAACCGTTACTTTTGAAACGAAGGAATATTTCATTACCGTGGAAAAAAAAAAAGCAGATGAAAGAATGTTTATTTTTTTGTTATAAAGTAAGGTGATTTTGCAATAAAACAAAAATGTATAAATAAAACATGTGTTAACAGTGAAGTTGCGTTTGTAACCTTCTCTTTGAATTAAAGCAATATCGTGTTGCTATAAACAAAATATATATGTAGAAAATTTTAAAAGAGTTTTTTTTAGAGTGTGTTCGTTTACTTTTAGGTCATCAAAATGTTTTATTGTAACGAAACAATTTCCTGTCAGTGTATCTCATTCTGATTCGTAAGTATTAGGGAACAGTGGAAGAAGCGTATTTTAACTGTAAATGGTTTATTTTCTTTTCTAATAAAATTCACAGGCTTCGTGGCTAAAGTCTAAAGAGTTTCTTGACTTTAAAACTTCTATTGTGTTCAGTTACTCATCCTTAAAGAAAACTTTGGCGAAAAGTCGGCAATCTTAACATTGAAAGAATTTCGTTTCTGAAACTCCGAAGAAAAGTAATCTCATAGTTTCGTCATTAGTTTTTAAATTGCAGTGCAACCGATACAATTCGTTTGGTGCGGGTAAGCGAAGTTTCCACACGGACGCTTTAAGATACTGAAGACGGCATTTCAATATTTAATGAAAAACATAACAACATCGACATTGGAAAAAAGGAACCATACTTCTTTTTTTTTTTTTTTTCTTTTTTTTTTACTATTTTTCATTAGTTTCCATTTTGATCTAATCGACAGCAACACGTCGTTTTCATTACCACCACTGATTTATTTTGGTCAGTTACGTGACGTTATTTTCGGCGGGCAATAATATTTCATGGTTTCGTAGGCATAGCATACATGAAAACAATTCATAAAGTTTTTTGCATTATAATGTTGTCAGTATTAGCATCGCTGCATTTTAAGTAGTGTAATACTGGTCAGCATTCTAGTTGCATAATCATTATGAAATTCTAATCAAACAGTATGGAATTCTTAGAATTCCTCGTAACTGCGCATGAATTTATATTTATGGTATTAATATTATTTGGCAAAACACGATCACGTAGTATTTAATCATATCGCCATGACGCACATTCCGGCACTCAGAAGGGATTTATTGTTCCAATTGACAGTTAAGCGTGAGTGAAAATTAAAATAAGTTGTACGAGTTCTTAAATTACCGTTCTTATAATATTTTGGGTGCATCAGTTGTAGAATTTTATAAGACAAAAATATTTGAATATATTTGAGTTACCGTCGATTTGCAGCNTATATTTATGGTATTAATATTATTTGGCAAAACACGATCACGTAGTATTTAATCATATCGCCATGACGCACATTCCTGCACTCAGAAGGGATTTATTGTTCCAATTGACAGTTAAGCGTGAGTGAAAATTAAAATAAGTTGTACGAGTTCTTAAATTACCGTTCTTATAATGTTTTGGGTGCATCAGTTGTAGAATTTTATAAGACAAAAATATTTGAATATATTTGAGTTACCGTCGATTTGCAGCACTGCTTCATAATATGACGTAGGAGAGATAAGCACTGTGCAGTTTGTAAGCTGCTTAACCAGCTCAATCTCGGATACACACCAGGCACACAGTATCTCCTATTAGAGCGGGACTGTAGAGATGCTGAACATTTCAGTTCCCGGCACTTGCTGAAGGGCCCTTCTCTGTACTGCAGCCCTGTCCACGCCGCTTATTAGCAGCTGCTGAAGAGCTCTACTGCTTGTCAATGTAAATCTCCCCCTTCCACCCCCCTCCATTTTCACCCCCTCTCAACATCCACCCCTTCTTCTCCCCTTTCCAGGACCACCCCTCCACCCGCTTTCCACCAATCGCCAAGGAGAGTTGAGTCAAGAGAGTGGTGGAGGGGAGAGGAGAAGGGGGTTAACTAGTGTTTACCGCGCGCACGGCCGCAATTAACTTTCTCCTCTTAATTATACGGCGCCCACGGAGATTAATCACCACCATATTGTTGCTCNACGCACGGCCGCAATTAACTTTCTCCTCTTAATTATACGGCGCCCACGGAGATTAATCACCACCATATTGTTGCTCCTGCCGGCTTGCGACGTGCCAGGCAAACTCACGGGCTCAAACTCCCACTTCGTGGCGGCCGCCATTAGCATCACATCTCTGTGGCGGCGGGTGCCACAGAATACGTAATTACAGAGCAGCGAAATGACGCGGAGGAGATTCCTTTCATGTAACCGAACTCGATCGCTCATTGGCCGCGTGAAGCTGTGGAATCGGATCTTGGGTCTGATTGGGGGTTTCGCGTTATGGAATATTCCCTATTGGTAAAAGGCCGCGGTGGTGTAGTGGTCAGACTACTCAGGTGACCCGGGTTCGATTCACGGTGAGGTTGCTCCCGGATCTTCCCATGTGGGAATCGTGTTGTACGACGTCGCTGGTCGGTGGGTTTTCTCTTAGATCTCCCGTTTACATCCGCCCTTNCCCATGTGGGAATCGTGTTGTACGACGTCGCTGGTCGGTGGGTTTTCTCTTAGATCTCCCGTTTACATCCGCCCTTGCATTCCGGCGCTGCTCCATACTCACCTCGTGTCACCCCCATCGGCTCTCAAGACCTCTATGTTAAGAGCCACCCAAATCTCTTCACTCACTCAGGCTACCGTCTTGCAAGTTAGTNCCCATGTGGGAATCGTGTTGTACGACGTCGCTGGTCGGTGGGTTTTCTCTTAGATCTCCCGTTTACATCCGCCCTTTCATTCCGGCGCTGCTCCATACTCACCTCGTGTCACCCCCCTCGGCTCTCAAGACCTCTATGTTAAGAGCCACCCAAATCTCTTCACTCACTCAGGCTACCGTCTTGCAAGTTAGTCTCTAGGAGCTGACTGGTGTGCTACGTTACGCCATATTGCTGGCCGGTGTGGCTGGAGTTCGCGATACACGCTACTTCACCTCTGTCTAATTAAGTATATTCTGTTCGCGGTTCATTCACATTTTTTGAAACAAATCTTTGTAAAATCACACCATGTATGGCATATTTGGTTGTTTCCTAAATGTGTCATAGAAGCGTTTTATGATTGTGTTAACGCGATAATACATTATTTATTGTTAGATTAAGCTTTAACTTATATTTTATCTAAAAAATTATAATATTTATGTTATAATTAATGAGAATAAAATCCCGGAGAAAATAAATACGTTGTAATGCCCAGTAAGAAATAGTTCTAATGCAAAATGTTGTTACACTGAGTACGCACGAATGCGGTACGTTGTCCCTTTGGTGTAATTTTCTGGAGTTGGGTAAACTTGCATGTGGTGGGGGAATCTCGGAAGTAGAACTTGAGCAGGTCTTCGGAAAAGTTGGAAGTAACCGCGAGTGGTCTATACTCTGTGCTTCTGCCACAGCAAATGTTAGGGGCGCTGGCCACGAAAAAATTCATTTTACATTTGTATCACATACTGTTCAACTTGTAGTCAATATCAGTGAAAGCTTGACAGTAACAATAGAACATAAATCGTGTGCACAAGAATTGGTCGCTATGTTTTCGAACCTGTTGGTTCTCAACCGCGCATAACAGGTAGTGGGCGTGAGAGGTTCTGATATAGTGCATAAGGGAAATGGTTCTATGTATTTCATTTTCTTGTGTAGGCGCGTGGGTTAACAACCAATCAGGGCATCTACGACAGCTGGTTACAGTTTGCGCTGACCATAGATCACTCAGGTCGTCGTTAACGAACGAATAAATGTCTGTACATATAGGTCTATACTATTCATTAGTCAGTGTTATGCTTGGGTAAGAAATGAAATTTCACAGCTTCTTCCTGCCATCTTCTGGACACTTATTCGTACGTAGTTCGAGGCAACATAAGAAAGTTTTATTTATTTATTTCTTTTCTCGTGTATGCACTGCAAATTGTGAAACGAAGACGGGTGTTCGTCACGAGAGTATCAAGGGAATGTGGGTACTGAAGGGATCAGAGGCAAGGGAACGAGGGTATGTTAGAGTGAGTTAGTTACAAGTCTACACTGCTCGCTTGTAAAGACTGAATATTAGTTGCATGCATTCCACAATAACGTTTCGCAAGACTTGCTCTAACTTGCTTGAGGTGTCACGGAAATAAACTTGGCATCTAGTTTCCACGAAATTAGTTTGTAAAAATTCAGAAAATGTTGAGAGTGAAGTTAACTTGTCCGCTCGCCCACTAGGACCGCTGTGTCGATGGGTGCTCCAAAGTTGCAGGGAGATAGACGACCACAGCCGCCTAGCGTCCTGCCACCGCTACAAGAGTCTCTGTATCGCCAACGGGGGTGTACACTGTTAAAAAAATGTCCGTTAATTTTACGGAAACCTGCTGGTAAACATATTATCGACGGGTGTCCGTAAACTCTCCGTATACGGACACATTAATTTTCAAAAATGGACTTTCCGTAAATTTCACAGAATTCTCCATGAATTCGCGGAATCTCTCGTTTATTTCCTAGTTAATTTTATGTACTTACAGTTTTAAATATATATCCATATATAGAAAAAATCTTTAATATTAATGTGGTTGTTTTACTGCATATAATAAAGGTATTTTATAAAGTTAAGATATGTTATACCTGAGCGAGATCTGAGCCCGAATCAAAAAACTAGAAGCTAATGTTTCTAACCACTTATATACACCGTTCACATGAATTTTTGGAGTACAACGTTTGGATTTCAATTACAGTCACATAAGCAATTTTTTTGTTTATTTTAAAGTTAGTGGAATTTAAGCGTCCTTAAATGTTACAGGCGTCTGATGCTGATTTTTGATGTTTCAAAGAATAGGTTTAAGTGTCGTGGATATCCCAACTGCTGCAGAAACTATAATATTCTGGTTACAGTGGCATAGAGAGCTTCGGGTGGACTCGGTATTATTCGTTCCCGAAACCCGAAACTACATGAAATACGGATACTTTTCGTATTTTGTATTTAGGGAGCTTAGCTACGTTTTTCGTAATAACGAATTACGTTTCCGTATATTAACTGTAATTTCCGTAAAATTTTCCGTAATTATAAGGAATATTTTAACAGTGATGGGGAGCTAGAACGCTGTCCAAGCTCTTATTTGCGTGTATATATACATATAATATATATGTGTGTGTGTACATATGTATAAATGTTACCCAAGCATCATGTATTCCCAGTAAATAATTTGTATTGATTTTCAGGGGACTTACAAAAACAGAACCACAGAGACCTACAATTTATGTTTTAACATCGTACACTCTTTTTTTTTTTTTAGAGACAATACATTATTTTACACACGGGGGAAGATGAATTTATAGACTAAAATTTTCTGATGGTGATCTACCATCATCGCATAATTTTGCAAGAATACAGATAACCAGCCTGCCTATTTTGTTACAGTTAGCANTGATGGTGATCTACCATCATCGCATAATTTTGCAAGAATACAGATAACCAGCCTGCCTATTTTGTTACAGTTAGCAACGTGGCAGCGCATCCCCCCGAGATACAACCCCACCTTTTTCTCTGTTTCAGCGAATTTCTGCCTAAAAATTACAAGGTCAAGCTAGCTCTGTTCATTTGTCGTTCAGTTCAGTTGGTTAGTTATTTAAGTAGTGGAGTGGAGAAACTTGGGCGGCTCCGAACACCGAGGTATTGAGAGCCGATGAGGGTGAAACAATGTGAGTATAGAGCAGCACCGGAATGGAAGGTATGGGGAAACGGGAGATCCCCGAGAAAACCCGCCTACCAGTAGCATCGTCCGGTACGATTCCCACATGCTAAAATACAGGAGCGACTCCTTTGGGAATCGAACCTGGTTCGCCTAGGTGGTAGATGAATAAACTGACCTCTACCCCATTGAAGGCCCTACTTATTAAATTATACTATAAAATTTGTGTATTAATAATCGATTTCGGTGTAAGATAAAAGGGTTCCAAANGGCCCTACTTATTAAATTATACTATAAAATTTGTGTATTAATAATCGATTTCGGTGTAAGATAAAAGGGTTCCAAATTATTCAGCTAATTATTTTGTTTTATCGAATTTAAATTGAAGTAACTATTGAGTTCCCCCCTCCCAAACTACCGTCAAAGCCTTCCTGGGCTACAAAATTTACAACCACAACCCCTGATCGTAAACGGCCTACTGCTCAAGCCTGTGGGCTGGTGTTATTTACTGCTTCCTTCGCTTAGCTTCGCCCTCCGGACATGCAACTTCCAGGACAAACGTCTTTCCTCCACCGGCAAAATTCTCGTCGAGTCGTCTGCTTCGTGAATAAACCACAGAGTTGAGGGAACTGCCAACCGGCTGGCAGCGGCGACATTTAAATAGGACATCCCATGTTAAAGAAATTTCGCCTCGGTGCGTTATTTTGAATGATATACGTTTCATACGAAACGTATTCTTCGCGAATATTTTTTTGGAAATTATTCCTAAGAGCCTACATTTTCAAGACAAATAGGCAGTGTGTACTTTTTGTAAAACATAAATTTTTAAAAAATTTCTGCAAACAGGATATACGTGTTATAGAAACATCACAGCTGTAGGGAACTTCTCCTATAAAATTCGTAAAGAATACATTTTGATATTTCCAATTTAAATTTCGCAGCTTCCAGCTGGTAGGCAGGGGCCTTAAGGCAGTCGCCTACCTGCTGCTTGAAATACGCTGCAGCGTGTTCTGAGAAATGCGTTTCTTGAAGAAACTATTGAATGTGCCCCCAGTGTGTTTACCTNTATTTAAATTTCGCAGCTTCCAGCTGGTAGGCAGGGGCCTTAAGGCAGTCGCCTACCTGCTGCTTGAAATACGCTGCGGCGTGTTTTGAGAAATGCGTTTCTTGAAGAAACTATTGAATGTGCCCCCAGTGTGTTTACCTACGAANAGCCGCAACCTAATTTAAGACGTTGTCACGTCAATAAAGTACATTCCAGACGATGATGGAATGGCACTTCCAAGACATTACGAACATTGGAGACATTATTTTCATTGCCCTCCAACATAGCTAGAAACGAACTTTTCAGGCAGCAGTGGCTGGAAGTCTTGAGCACTCACATTTCGCCTGGAGCTATTTATCTTCAGACTGTTCGTAAGAGAAACGAGTGCCTCAGGTACATCACGAAAGAAGACTTATCTGCTCCCTGCACAATGTAAGAGTTTCAGATTTAAATTTTAACTTTTAATTTGCACCACTAGCTTAGAAGGACCAGGCGTTTTAGTTTGCTTCATCCTCCTGTAGTATCGCGTAATCAGTACCATAAATTCCTTCAAGATGCCTACTAAGAATATGTAATAGCTTCTAAAGAAGAGTCTTTAACTTTAATTTATATAACTTATATGTGCTGGTACAAGGTCACAAAATACGAGGGCTGGTTCAGATGTCATGGCAACTATTGTTTATATCCCAAAAGTGACCCAACACAGGAAATGAATTATGTACATTTGAAAGTATACAACATGTACGTTTTAAAGGTGACAAAACGTAAGGTATGGTGGCAGGAATGTCCGGAGAGGAACAAAGACAAACATGGCTGCTTGAAATCACCGTTTAATTGATATATTCTCGTACAAACTGTATACACCCATCTGAACGGGTACGTTTCGTACGTATACGAACTGTTTAACAATCTTCAAAGTAGTCTCTGAGGTTGTCCACGTATACGAACTGTTTAACATTCTTCAAAGTAGTCTCTGAGGTTGTCCACGGTTCGTTGCCAGCGATGAGGCAGATATCGTCACAGCATTTCGGCGAGAGGTGGCGCACATTGACGGATCTCATGCAGCCAATGGTATTTCCCGTCTGCCTCATCGCTGGCAACGAACCGTGGACAACCTCGGAGACTACTTTGAAGAATGTTTAACAGCTCGTACACGTACGATACGTACCCGTTCACATGGGTGTATACAGTTTGTATGAGATTATATCAATTAAACGGTGATTTCAAGCAGCCTTGTTTGTCTTTGTTCCTTGCCGTACAATCCTGCATCCATACCCCATGTGGTGTCACCTATAAAACGTGCATTTCACACTTTTAACTGTACATAGTACATTTCCTGTGTTGGATCATTTTCGGGAGATAAACAATAGTTGCCATGACTTCTAAATCAGCCCTCGTATACGAACCGGATACATGCGAAAGTGGGATACAGGCATACATTCTACTTTAGAACAGATATCAAGGTCACCACTTAAAGTCACGTCAGGCGCGTAGAGGTGACACCACTTTACATACGCCGGTCGGCGTCGTCCATAGCGCTTCATCGATTTTTTGCTCACTCACACAAACATAGCTTCAAACGGGCGACCGCCTTAAAATTATGCAAACCGATTTTCGTCTTCTGCGCATGCCCCAGCTTTGACTCTAACATCGTCTGTACAATTGTCAAAGTCACGTGGTCAACACTGATAAATAGTGTCCCTGAAATTTCGCGAATTCATTTGAGGACAAGTTAGACTTCACACACATATGCATTTGACTTTCTTTTTCCATTGGCTCGCAGTTTTTAAGCCTCGCCCTAGACGAATTTAAGCCTGAAAGAAAACAAGCACCGAATCCCGTGCTACCAACTCCTGGGTAAAACTGGATCATCAGCCAATAAACAACTAACGAAAGCTCGAGTACACGTAGGATTGTGGAGTCTAGCCTGTTGCTAAATGAATCTGAGAAATTTCCGGGTCTCTACTGATAAATAGAGCCCTTCAAAATTCGCGTTATTATTTAAGGACAGACTGAACGCCAAGTTACTGTGTGTTTGACCAACTTCAGCCATTGGCCAAAAATATGTTTGGCATTCCTCGGAGAACTCTTGAGTCAATAACATATGTTCAGTGGTGGAGTGGCCGATCTCTTTTATGGCGATCAAGGAGATACGTGACGTCGATTACAGTACAACGGCCAATGAAACCACGAACTGTGCTCACTTCTTTATAGGGCAGTAGAGTCTATCATGTCACCGAAAGTTAACGGGAATTTTGCACGTCTCTGCTGATGAACGTGTTTGTTTACATTTGGATTTTCAACAGACACGTCCTTTAATATGAATGACATACTATGACTAACTTTTATATATTTTAGCTGCGTTAGAATTGGGTTACAGTATATATACAAACATCTTAAATAACTAACTTAAATGAACAGTGTTCTAACTTCAAATTCTACCCTCGTTGTATTTGACAGTGCTGTGGGCAGAAAAGCAGTCTAATGTNAATGAACAGTGTTCTAACTTCAAATTCTACCCTCGTTGTATTTGACAGTGCTGTGGGCAGAAAAGCAGTCTAATGTTGGAACACAGAGAGTAGTCGCTGAGCAGCAACGTGCACACACTTAGCTGCATTCCCTCTGTGGTGTAAACTGTGGAACCGCATCCAGTGAGAATGATAGGAACTTTGANGTGCACACACTTAGCTGCATTCCCTCTGTGGTGTAAACTGTGGAACCGCATCCAGTGAGAATGATAGGAACTTTGAATGAGTACGCAGAAAAATAAATACAGGATAACATAGAAGAAAATCCTGGAGGAAGGAACTTGCTCTAGTTACTTGTACATAAACATGGCCACAGACAGAAACAGATAAACCTGAATGGAGACGTGTGAATATTATTATTTCTTTCGAGCTTGCCCGTTTTCGTAAGAGAATGTTCGAATTACGTGCGTACATTCGGAATGTGTTTGCTGAGATTACCCTGAAAATGTGTGTATGCGTGGTCCATATTTAGTAAATTGGTCAAAAAAAAGAATATTTGGTAAAAACTTTAATTTTGGATTATAACCATCGCTACTCGATAAAAGGAAGTGAATTTGATTTAAGAGAGCCTGGTACATAAGTTAAAGCTGAACACGTTAATTTAAGTTTACAGGTTCTTGGAAGCCAATGCAGAAAAATTAAGAATNTGGTACATAAGTGAAAGCTGAACACGTTAATTTAAGTTTACAGGTTCTTGGAAGCCAATGCAGAAAAATTAAGAATTGGTAATCCTAAATAACTCTTTCTGCATACTTTGTAAGCAAATATTTTGAATAAATGAGACTGTTACGTGTTGTTGGTCTGCATCGCTTCCCTTTCCCCGTCTTGCTCGACCGATTGAAGGAGTGTGTGAAGGTCAGGCGAGCGGTAATTGGAGAAGTGGGCGGCGATTTTCAAAGGCGAGCCACTTGTGTGCGAGATAAGCCTATCGGTACTCGCGTGCTCCTGACCTTTAGCGGATTGAATTTCATGGGTTATGTTTTCAAAAATGTTCTGGTCATCGCCCTAGCCTCCCTCAGCGAGACTCAGGGTGCGGGGAACCTTCTATATCAGGTCAGCGAGACTACTTAAACCACGGCGGGCTTCCAAGCCAACATTCTAAAGTTCGGAGGGTTGTGCGACATTAAGCGCCAGGTGTGCGAAGACAGCGAATATGACGAGCCAGCGGAGCGACGAGTGTCGGCGAGAGTGACCAGCGGGAGTGAAGTCAGCGGACTGCGATCATCGGCACAGTGAAGAGTGAGACTGGCGGGCGGGACTACTGAACTAGATGTGTGAGTGTAAGACAATTGGAATGATGGTAATCGACAGATTGGATATGTTTAAATAATGAGTGTGAATTAAGTCTCGGCTTCACCCCTTGTGCAGAAATTCTTCGTTTTCACGTCATAATTTTGGATTCCTATTAATTACTGACAATGTACGATTGTAGAAAATTTACATTTTATGTATTTTTTATATTTACAACAAGCAGATAACGCACAATTAAAATTACGCTCAAAAATATTAAACAACTCGTAAAATGTAAATTTTATATAATCGTGGATTGTAACTAGTTACCATGAATTAATTATACATTAAATATTGCGCTCACTGAGAATAACAAGAGTTATATTCCAGGTAGATAGTTTAATATTGTAAATAATATCGGTGTAAAAAAATTAAAAATCAAATTTTATTATTTTATTTTTAGTAGGACCTCCATCCCTCTTTAACTCGTAAACGCCCCTGTGGCATCTTGAAACAATACGTTTCTTTAGCGCGATATCTTACGCCACGCCGCACTAAAACGTTGGAATTTTCTGTGTGAGAAGTAGCTCGATAGAAAAGTATCACGCTAGAGAAATACAGTTATTTCTCACAAAATCTGGGGGGGGGGGGAATATTATCTAGGACGGTCGTATTTTACTTTTTATATATTTCCTTCCATAAAAAAATATTTTTGACGTGACAACGTCTTAAATTAGGTTGCGGCTGGGAGTCACTTATGAAAAAGTGTAACGCTCGGTAACGTTACGATGAGTCACCGAGGAGGGGTAATCAAGGGAGGGAAATGAGGGGAGGAAACAGGAGGGGAGCCGAGCCGGCCAAGGAGAAAGCCACCTTGCATGGAAGCAATTCCAAAGACGAACGACGCGGTGGAGCTAGCGTCGCAGTTTTACAATTAATAAATGTAATTAGACGAACCACAAGGAAATTAATAACGCGCTTGATAAATAAAGACGCTCTCGCATTACTAAAAAAATATGTTTAATGAATATTCGTTGCAGTGACAGATATTGTGTTTTTGACGTGACAACGTCTTAAATTAGGTTGCNGCTGTGGGTTGAATAAAAAAAATTGGGTGACACTATAACGATCCCAGTTTAATTTCTTGCTAGAATAACAACGAGAATGTTTAATGGCTTTATATTCTGGATTTTAATTCAGTTGAACCAACGTGGGAACAACACTCGTTATAGCTTGCCTGTAGGGTCACTGCAAAGGCCATTATGCTAACGGCGTTATGCCCATGGAGAAAACGAGTATCATGAGGTTCGATTACGTATGTCCTCGGTGGGACTAAGGTCATTTCACTATTGGATATCGAAGAAGTGTGAATGGTAGGTGATTAGCTGAGGCTTTTCACAGTATCCATTTTTGCTTTATATTCTATGGAGAATTCAGCACAGTGCGTACCCGCCAAGCACAGAGATAACTGTAGTTTTTCTCTCACTTTAAAGTTTCTTTTCCTCAGTTTGTTTGCATTTTGCATGGTTGAAGTCGTTTTTAATTAAAACTTCAAAAGAACGTTATGTGCTCTCATTAACTGGTTGCGCTAAAATGACGTTTACAAGTTTTAGGTGAGCACAAAATTTAATTCNCGCGCGCAGCACTACGTTGTCACGTAAAATCTTCGCCCGTAAAACCGACTTTACAGGCAACCATTTTTTTATCAAAGCGTGTGTGTTTATTTATGTATTAAAATATTTTAAACTCCCTTCCATTTCCATCAGTTTCAAATTAAAAAAGAGAATTATTTATTGAAGAACTTTTAAGAATACTCTTTACATAAATCTGACACTAAAATAAAAAACTGTATATGGAACAAAAAATTTCCCCGTGTTAATAAACGAATATTTTGATGAGTTTTATTCAACGATGCTGTGGGTTGAATAAAAAAAATTGGGTGACACTATAACGATCCCAGTTTAATTTCTGGCTAGAATAACAACGAGAATGTTTAATGGCTTTATATTCTGGATTTTAATTCAGTTGAACCAACGTGGGAACAACACTCGTTATAGCTTGCCTGTAGGGTCACTGCAAAGGCCATTATGCTAACGGCGTTATGCCCATGGAGAAAACTAGTATCATGAGGTTCGATTACGTATGTCCTCGGTGGGACTAAGGTCATTTCACTATTGGATATCGAAGAAGTGTGAATGGTAGGTGATTAGCTGAGGCTTTTCACAGTATCCATTTTTGCTTTATATTCTATGGAGAATTCAGCACAGTACGTACCCGCCAAGCACAGAGATAACTGTAGTTTTTCTCTCACTTTAAAGTTTCTTTTCCTCAGTTTTTTTGCATTTTGCATGGTTAAAGTCGTTTTTAATTAAAACTTCAAAAAAACGTTATGTGCTCTCATTAACTGGTTGCGCTAAAATGACGTTTACAAGTTTTAGGTGAGCACAAAATTTAATTCATGGAAACCGTTAAAACTGCGCCAAATCAGCGAATTTAACTGCAGATCAGTTTAAACTACTCCACGCGTGTCAGTCAAATTCTACTGATAATTTTAGTGGCTAGTATTCAGTGATTAAAGAGCAATTTCTTCTGATTCCTAGTGAACTGCACTGGCCTGGCAGTAAAACTTCAGTGGAATAAATCTTCAGCGCCTGGCAGTTGACAACAGCCTAATAACTGCAGTCAGTAGAATAATTCTACTGATTGAAATCACTTATTAAGAATGCTGCCTCCGTCATTCGTGCATTTTCTTCAACTCCGTAAATATTTCTTAAGTTACTGAAACTGTAGGATATCTTCTATGGAAACTGGTTTTACAGTAAACAGTTTTAAGGATACGTATATATACGTACAAACGTTGGCCTGACTTCTGCATGTAAAGTCTTAAAGGTTCGCAAAATATTCCAACAAGATTTACACTTGAGCCACACACTCGACGTCTCGTTTCTGATACGAAATTCGTCTTTCGGAAAGCGATTCAGCCATTGAAAGAGCATTTTTCAAATATAACATCAACCCTTTTCTGAAATTTCTTGCAGCTAGAAAATAAAACTTATTTTTTATGGTTCGCTTGGAATTGAGGTCCCTGTTAAACGACTCTACTAAGATTCCTTAAGCCTGTTAGTGAACCAAAGTTTTCTTTCCAGGCTTGTAGGATATGTCATGGGTTCGTGGCATAATATCATTAATAAATATTCATAAAATACCTTCTCATTTTAAAAAAAAATTCACATTTTTCTTTAGAGTAAATATTAGAATATAAGTTGAAATCTAGATTCGTACGAATTTCATAAATTGGTTTATTAATATAAATTTTTGTCTCAGCCAAAGATTTTACTTAAGAGACAGCAGTAGCATTTTGCATTTTGTTTGAAGTCCCGCGCAAACATGAACGAACCGCGTTACAAAGAAGTAATCTCCACGGCTTTCTGATAACACTGACAATTATTTCGCGCTGTAGCCTAACGTATTTATTTTGTCCGATTTTAAGATTTTCACGAAAAAATAAATATAAATTAGAATTGTTACACCTTGTTTAAATTATTTTTGAGAACTCATTTTTTTCTATTGTCATACTTTCTCCTGGTTATTGTTTCACATCACAACAAAATATAATGTAATATGCTTAAAATGTAAAAAGTAATTTAACCCCTTTAACGCCGTTAGGGTCACGAAAAATTCGTTATTTTATATTTGTACGAAATGGTGTTCAACTTGCAGACGTTACTCACGAGTACTATTTCCTCGCGTATAAAAAATTAGACCACTTAGTTTTAGCATAATGGCATGTCAAAATCACAATTTTAGTGTTTCTGGGATGTATAAATAATATAACCTATCCAACTAACCAAAATGGTATAATTGACATTAACAAATATACCATGACTTTCTTCAGGAATTCTTTTAAATCACGCTATAAAAGGTTCCAGCAATTTTTTTAAATTGTTTAAAGTAATATTTTTTTTAGATATTTTTATGTATAGCAGTTAATGATTTTTGTAAAATAAATTGTGCTAAGCATACCTTAAAAGCAATTAATACAACCTTGTTGCATTTTCTGTAAATGTTTATTTTCATTTTATTCGTACATACCAAACACATTAAAATTGATGTTTTGACATGCCATAAAGCAAAGACTGTGAAATATATATTTGTATACGAGGAAATAGTACTTCCAAGTAGGGTCTACAAGTTTAATGGTACTTTATCTCTAAATAGTATAAAACAAAGTCGCTTATCCGCGTATGGCTGTGTATTCGCTTAGTACATACTTCTAAACTACTTGATGGATTTTGATACGGTTTTCAACATAGTTTAGAAAATTTCTTGAGGAGGGTTTTGGTGTATAATACATTTATCTTTAATGTAAATATAGTAGAGAAATGTCGAACCGTTTGAAATCAAGTCGTAAAAACCCGCTTTTATGGCGTTTACGTGGCTTGCGGTGACTAAACCATAATATACACATCAAATTGATGTACTACAGAATTGTAGATCTCAAAATGGTATACAGAAAAGTCCGCGAAAGTATATGTTAATATTTTAAGTATTGCCCTCATTAGCCATTTTTGTCATTCAAAGTATCGCTGTAAAAATTAAATTGTTATCGAGCGAAGCCGGGCCGGTCCGTTAGTACAAATATATTATAATATTTGTTTTGGTAACCAGCGCTTGACGATCTACTTGCGCATCGATAGAAGGCTCTTCATACTTAGCATAACATTCCCTCTCAACTTTCAGCACAAAGGTTTGTGTTGTGGTGTTACTCAGTGTAAGCTGCAGATATACTGCTGCAACTGAACGCTCGCGCTTGTTGACGGTGACGTAGTTCCGACTGGTAGCTAACAATTGAATATGACTTGAATATTAAGGGTATGGCCATCTAAATGATCCAAAACGAAAGTGAGTATATTTCCTTTATGCAAGCATTAAAAAAAAAATTATTTTTTTTCTTTAGTCTGGAAGGAAAGTGGTTTCCATTGCAATATGCAGAACTCATTATAAAGTTTTACACATGCCACCAAATGTTTTATAAAATTGCGACGTATGTTGCTTATGAAAGAAAAGTGCATTTATTTTGTAACACTGTAGACTATTTTGCTAGTATTTATTGATTTAAATATTTTCTAATCAATTTTAAGTGTATATTTTTTATAAAAAATTAAAACTTATTTTTAGTCTGGATACTTTAGAAATCACATTTTGCAAAATAATAATAATTAACTTTATCAATCAATACTGTCACAATAATTAGTCCGGTTGCATGTAACAAAATCCTGGTACTAATATTAAATAATATTTTTAATAATTAATTTTATGAATGTTCATTTTAGTTATAAAAATAATTGCATCCATGGGTGAAGTGGATGTGCATAAAATGAACTAAGTATTTGTGAACGTTTTATTAATAATATTTATTACATGTAATGAGAGTAATTATTATGTGGAAGGAGGAAGGAAGGTAGCAAAATATGCTTTTGAAGCATCCGAAAAGGAAATACGGTTAAATTTTGATAAAAAATTTACGCTTATTCGGTGGTTTTTAAAAACATTAAAATATTTAAAGTCTACCATATTTTGCAGTTTTCCNTTAAAAAATTTACGCTTATTCGGTGGTTTTTAAAAACATTAAAATATTTAAAGTCTACCATATTTTGCAGTTTTCCAAAATATATATATTATTTTTATATGCTACACAAATCGTTCTTTTCTGACAATTTTGGTAGTATGTGTATACTTTGTAATGAATTCTGCATGATGTATAGTGTGGTGTAGTACTCCGCTGGAAGACAGTATATTTCTACTGTACAATTATACAGGATGGGGCTGAATTCGACCGACAAGCTTCATTAGGTGGATTTTTATGCAAAATAAAGTGGCATATATATACATATATATATATATATAATTTTTACATAAACCAAATATTAAGGACGAAATAAGTCCCCAAAAATTGAGATTATAGAATGTGTTTTTGTGAAATATCAGAAACCAGGTGAGATTTAAGTACAATTCGTGAAACATTGTTTTCTGTCATCGAGATCTTCAACCTAAAAGGAATCTCACATTAACAACACTCTCCGTTATGAAAATAACAGGGGTGAACACCCTCTTATTGCCGGCAACTTCGTTACCGTNCGCGCGCAGCACTACGTTGTCACGTAAAATCTTCGCCCGTAAAACCGACTTTACAGGCAACCATTTTTTTTCTTTAGTCTGGAAGGAAAGTGGTTTCCATTGGAACACCGCACCCGACTGTGCAATATGCAGAACTCATTATAAAGTTTTACACATGCCACCAAATGTTTTATAAAATTGCGACGTATGTTGCTTATGAAAGAAAAGTGCATTTATTTTGTAACACTGTAGACTATTTTGCTAGTATTTATTGATTTAAATATTTTCTAATCAATTTTAAGTGTACATTTTTTATAAAAAATTAAAACTTATTTTTAGTCTGGATACTTTAGAAATCACATTTTGCAAAATAATAATAATTACCTTTATCAATCAATACTGTCACAATAATTAGTCCGGTTGCATGTAACAAAATCCTGGTACTAATATTAAATAATATTTTTAATAATTAATTTTATGAACGTTCATTTTAGTTATAAAAATAATTGCATCCATGGGTGAAGTGGATGTGCATAAAATGAACTATGTATTTGTGAACGTTTTATTAATAATATTTATTACATGTAATCAGAGTAATTATTATGTGGAAGGAGGAAGGAAGGTAGCAAAATATGCTTTTGAAGCATCCGAAAAGGAAATACGGTTAAATTTTGATTAAAAAATTTACGCTTATTCGGTGGTTTTTAAAAACATTAAAATATTTAAAGTCTACCATATTTTGCAGTTTTCCAAAATATATATATTATTTTTATATGCTACACAAATCGTTCTTTTCTGACAATTTTGGTAGTATGTGTATACTTTGTAATGAATTCTGCATGATGTATAGTGTGGTGTAGTACTCCGCTGGAAGACAGTATATTTCTACTGTACAATTATACAGGATGGGGCTGAATTCGACCGACAAGCTTCATTAGGTGGATTTTTATGCAAAATAAAGTGGCATATATATACATATATATATATATATAATTTTTACATAAACCAAATATTAAGGACGAAATAAGTCCCCAAAAATTGAGATTATAGAATGTGTTTTTGTGAAATATCAGAAACCAGGTGAGATTTAAGTACAATTCGTGAAACATTGTTTTCTGTCATCGAGATCTTCAACCTAAAAGGAATCTCACATTAACAACACTCTCCGTTATGAAAATAACAGGGGTGAACACCCTCTTATTGCCGGCAACTTCGTTACCGTTGGGAATTATGAACGTTTTATTCTGGTTTATTGAGCAGTATGACGTACGAAACAAAAATGATTATCTTTCTTAAACTGCCTAGCACCCATCGTTTTCGTTTAAACGCACACAAAGATTCCGCTGCAGCGATACAGTGCCCCGTACTTAGGCAATGCGTCATACATTCGTGTATGGTAAGCTGCTGTTCNCTCACATTAACAACACTCTCCGTTATGAAAATAACAGGGGTGAACACCCTCTTATTGCCGGCAACTTCGTTACCGTCGGGAATTATGAACGTCTTATTCTGGTTTATTGAGCAGTATGACGTACGAAACAAAAATGATTATCTTTCTTAAACTGCCTAGCACCCATCGTTTTCGTTTAAACGCACACAAAGATTCCGCTNGCCTAGCACCCATCGTTTTCGTTTAAACGCACACAAAGATTCCGCTGCAGCGATACAGTGCCCCGTACTTAGGCAATGCGTCATACATTCGTGTATGGTAAGCTGCTGTTCCCATTGCACAGGCAATGGTGGAGGACATTCATTACTTACTGTAAAGAACTATTGTCATGCATTAAAAAGCGTACGATACAACATCCGACAATTTGTTCTTAGCAGCAGTCGGTGTGAGATTCCCTACATGAAGTATTGGTATTACCTACGTGCCTGGAGCCGTATTTCCGTCGCTGCTGTGTTCTGTAAAGACTATTGTTTATGCTCCTGTGCATGTATCGCTGCAGTTGAAGCTTTATGCACGTGCGTTTTGTACGAAAGCGGTGGTCCTAGATGGTTGAGACTAGAGGCCCTATGTGTTGCCTAGGTAATTCTGTTAAATAAACAATCATCAAGCGTTTATGAGTCCTGACGGTTCGTATAAACATCTCCCGTTATTAATAAATCAGGGACTTAGTGAAGTGGGCTAACAGTAACATGTTAGACTCGTATTCGGGAGGACGTGGGTTAGAATCCTGGTCAGGCTACCCAGAATTATGTTTACCATGGTTTCCCGAAGTCACTCCAGGCAAACGCTGGGATGGTTCCTTAATAAAGGCCATGGCCGAATCCTTCCTCAGTTCCTTTCAAGTGCCTAGTTGTATGTCCCTGTGTCTAAATACCTCGCTTTCGACGAGACATTAAACATACAAAAAACGCACAGGTGGCCTTGCTGAATTATTAGCGCGTAAATAAGTGATACTTTTGATAAACGACATTTCCACAGTTGAAAGTAACGTTCTCATAATTCAACACTGACAGGCCATTCGTTTGCGAGCAAACATCTACCTAGGTGTAAGATACAGCACGCAGTATCAAACATGTGTGTACAGGCTGTTCGAGTGGTCTACATGTATGGCACTAATACCACACTAGGCAGCCCTGTACGGTGTGGTGTGTTCGATTCCACGCCTGGCACGACAGTTATTGCGGCACGTTCAACCCCGAGACGAATTGCGTAAAATATCTGAGCACTCCATAACGTAACACTTACATGTCTGTTGGTCAAGGTGCATGTTGTGTCCACAAAATGGAACACTTTACGTGGCCGGAACTGGCAGATATGCTACTCGTCTACAGTGTGGCAGAGGGAAATGGACAAAAAGCGCAAAGGATGTACAGGGATCTGTTATCGCACAGACATCAGCCGCACCACACCACATTTGCGTCTGTGGAGCGACGTTTGAGAGAAAGTGGAAGTTTGGAGATGACACGACCGAATGCAGGGNCCACACCACATTTGCGTCTGTGGAGCGACGTTTGAGAGAAAGTGGAAGTTTGGAGATGACACGACCGAATGCAGGGCGCAGACGGACAGCGAGGACGGCCAGGTTTGAAGAGGATGTGTTGAGGCATGTTGAGAATAACGCACGTGTGAGTGCGTGTACTATTGCAAGAGTACTCAACAAAAGCCACCGCACCACTGGTCGAGTGCTCCTTGAGCAATTACTGCATCCGTTCCATGTACAACGTGTGCATGCCGTGTGTCCTGCGGATTATCCTTGACGCGTGGAGTTTGCAGCGTTGTTTCTGGAACAACGCAGGACACACCCTGACTTTGACAGATACATTCTCTTCACTGAAGGGGCTTCCTTTCAACGTTATGGTATATAGAATTGTCGAAATATCCACGATCGGGCGGATGTCAATCCTCCCACCCCATTCGTCCACGGGGATTAACCGCGATTCAGTGTCAACGTCTGGGCGAGCGTAATACGTAACATGTTAGTTGACCCCAACCTGTAACCACATCGTCTCACCGGAAACGTGTACGCTGCATTTATGTGGGAAACACTGCTGACATTACTCGAAGAGGTCCCATTACAAACACGAGTGGCCATGTGGTTCCAGCACGATAGCACCCCAGCCCACAGTTCGCCACGTGCGCGCGATCACCTGAATCTCGTATTCCCTGTACGATGGATAGGCCGTAGGGGTCCTCTTCCCTGGCCTCCACGATTCCCTGATATTAGTATAATGATAATCTGCGTTCTGGGACAATGTATTTTTAATGAGACAAAACTGGCACCTGGCACCGGCCGGCCGACATGATGTGAAGTCACCCGACCACCATGTTGGATCCAGGTGACCTCGACCTTGACCAATGACCTTGACCTTGACCCCGTGTCCGTGGCTCTTGATGAACTTCAAATAATAAATCAAAAAAATTGTGAAAAATCGAATAAATTCATAAAAATCTGCGAGTATATTGCATTACTGACTTCGACCACCACGTTGGATATCGGTGTCCTTGACATATGCCCTTGATTTTAACCTGGTTACCTTTGACCTTGAACCCAAAAAATCGACAAAAATTTAGAAAAAAATTAAACAATTATTAAAAATATATATAAAAATTTTAAAAAGTAATAAAATTAATAAAAAACAATTTTTAAAATATAATTACAAACCATATATTTTTTAATTACTTTTAAAAACTTACTTTTCCAGATGTCTCCCACAACACCACGTCCAGCAGACGACTGACCACCCTCCAATCAATCACATTGTATTAACATTCCCTTTCCCTACCCCCTCACCAATTCTCATTCTGTCGAATGCACTCCATCCGCCATATTGGTTTTTTCGTTTGGTATTTGTTTACAACTTCAAGACCTAGGTGTCACTTATGAGTCCGACCACTATGATAGATCTGGTTGACCTTTACCTTGAACTCACACAGTTACCTTTACCTTAACCTCACACCGGTGACCCCGACCCTGTGTCCATGACCTTGGATATGCTTGCACACAAAAATTAATTATATATTTTTTATAACATCCAAAAAACTCCAATAATTCCTAAAAAAATTCTTTAAAAAAATCCAAACAAAAATTTATTTTAAAATCAGATTTGATTTTTTTTTTTTCAAAAATAAATTAATCAATTTCGCAATATTTCAATTAATCAACACCGCAATTAGCAATCCACGCCTATCCACATAGTAATTCACATACCAATCCAACCCAATCCACACACCAATACACACCAATCCACACCAATACACACACCAATACACACCAATACACACACCAATCCACACACCAATCCACGCCAGTCCACTCCAATCTACACCAATCAACACAACAATTCACACGACAATCCACTCCAATCCACATACTAATACAAAAACAAATCCTCACACCAATCCACAACAATTCACACACCAATCCACATACCAAGACACATCAATCCAACCAATTCACACCAATCCGTACCAATTCAAGACAATCCTTCGCAATCCTCCACAATTCGCAGGAACCAACGCAAATTCTTCGATCAATCCCAATCCTTCGATAAATTCGAATCCTTCGATCATTCCCAATCCTTCCATCAACCCGAGTCCTTCAATCAATCCCAATCCTTCGCAATCCTCCTCCACAATTCACAGCAACCCATGCCAATCCTTCGATCAATCCCAATCCTTCGTTCAATCGTAATCCTTAGCAATTCTCCTCCACAATCCACAGCAATCCATGCCAATCCTTCGATCAATCCCAATCATTCGATCGATACTTCGATCAATCCTTCGGTTTGCCCCCCACCCATATGTATAGAAATTACATTCGTTCGCCAAATGTCTCCAAATGTGTACATGTCGACAGAATTAATGTTTTGTTTGTAATCCACTATCCGTGCATTTTAATACTGTAGTCTTTATTATCATTCTGTATGCATATATTTCCTTTAATAATCGAGTGTTCATAGCATCACTTTAATGTTGTGAGAGAAAAAAGGATACGACACAAAAATAAAGAAAAGCCACTTATTTTATTATAATAATTTATAATTATTTTGTATTTAAAATTTTAGAATAAAGCAGTTTATCGCATCGTGTGATATATCCCCGATCCTTCAGTTTACTAATGATTGAAGATTATATCGGTATAATGCGTGATATACCCGCCTTTTTGTAGGTAAATCAAATATCTCAGTCTATCAACAAGTTCATTCGGGTCTTCGGGAAATAAGTAGCCAATGTTCTCGGCGTTTTCTGCCTTCTTCGTGTTGCTTGTTGCAGCAAATGTGTTGGAGGGGTGTGTCAGTGCATCGAGAAAATCGCCATCATCGTCTTCAACAGTACCACTGTCTTCATTTTTTATTTTCATCAGTGCTCTTTTCACAGTCATCTTCACCTCCTGTCTTGTATTCTATATAAAATTTTAGTTGTAGCAGGAGTTGCATGCTCATCAGTATTTAGAGCCAATGACAGTTTATTTTGAAGTTCGTCAACTTCACGCGAACGTCTTGCAAGTGTACATTCTGCGCAAACTGACTCTACTCCACTCATTCCGTTTTTAGCATTAACTGTCTCATCATAATCGCCTGTTGAATCGTTACCCATCGACGCAGCAAGAGGTACTGCCGGCAACATTTGCTTACTCCCAATAGACGAATCCTTGCAGATTTCGGTATGTTCTTTCAATGTATCGCCTTGCACAAACCCGCATGGGACCAATGTCGTAATGCTTCATCGCGAGAAAAGGACTCTTCGTACAGGCCTTTCTCTCATGCCGACGAGCATTATTTTGACCATAGGTGAAAACTCGATTGCAGAATCGGCACTGGCGACAACCAGTTAGCGATAATGCAGGCCGTGGCTTCGTGATCGTTGAGGTAAAAGGCAGGCCTTCGTATTCGCAATTCATCTTCGTGGTATGACGACAGCGCGCATCCAATTCGATGTTCACCTCACGGTGTCAGAACGTCAACTGTCATTTTTTCTATATAAATGTGATTATTTTTACAGCAAAGAGCCTAGCTTGTTGCCACAAAAGGCCTTCCACAATAAAATGTATATGTAAAAAATATCGGAGCCCTCTGAGAAAACCCACATACTCGTCCGCCCCAGAAGAAAACAAGCCGTTACTTAAATAACAATATTTTATTTTAATATGCTTGTACGCATATGTAATAGAAAAATGAAATAATTTTATATTCCCATATTTTTATGTACGTAATTATGTGTAAAATTAATTTAAAATTAATTTTAATTTACATAATTAAATGCCTAAATATAACTATGTTTGGGTATACATAAATATGTATAAAAATAATTTAAAATAATTGTATATTTACATATTTAAGTATATATAATATATCATTAATAAATAATGGTAATATATAATAGAAATATATGTAAACAAAATTATTTATACATTTATTTCATATATTATTTTATATATTTTTATGCATAGTATACCGTATGAGGCACCTAAGGCAATCCACCTGTATAACACCGCCAATTTCAATGGCAGAAGAAAATGTTTTAGACAAAAGTTGCCTGGGTCCAAGGTGCTAATAACTTGATAGTGATAATTGCCCCATACGTGGGAGAGTAAATAAGATACAAAGATCAAATTCGTTACTTTAAATGGAATTATCATTTTTATTAACACCCCTCGACAGTGCGTATGATAATGAAATAAATGGTTCTTAACAGAACTGTCGGTCGTCGTTGGATCGGTCGGTCTGGAAACATGAAATGGAATGCAAATTCCCCAGACTTAACGCCTTTGGGTTTTATCTGTGAGAAAAATTAAAGCAACAGGTCTACAAAGACCCGCCGACGACTCCCGAAGACATGAAAGGCCGTATAACTCGAACTTGTTCTGCAATAAGTCAGATGAAATACGACGTAAGGTACTGTCCGCTCAGAATCGCTTTACAGTATGTACCACTGCACAAGGTCCCCAATTTGAACACCTGACATCATAACAAAATAACAAAGGAAGCACTCTAAAATGGTGTTTCTAACGTGCGTTACATTTTTAAAGTACTCTGCAGCCCTCGTCTGAAGTTTATGTTCTTTTCGTAGACCAGTATATTGTACGCACGTTTAATAGTTTCGTGGGAAAACGTATACTTCAAACACTCTGCAACGCAGTTCAAGCGCCAAGTAGGCGGGGACCTTAAAGTAGAATGTCATCAGAGACTTGACTCTTAATTGGAGCCGCGGTTGCTGAGCGGTTAACCTGATCGCCTCCCACCAAGGCCAACCGGGTTCATCCCCGGCCGGGTCACTCCCGGATTTTTGTATGTAGGAATCGTGCTGGACGATGCCGTTGGTCGGTGGGTTTTCTCGGGTATTATCGTTATCCCCAGCCCTTTCATTCCGGCGCTGCTTCGTACTCATCTCAATCACCCTTATCTGCTCTCAAGACCTCGCTGTTAAGAGCCGCCTTAATCTCTTCACTCTCTCACTTGACTCTTTATTAAGAAGCCTCGCTAGTTTGTATTCGTTCTGGTCTGAAAACCAAATCAATAATGGTTTTCGTGCAGTAACAATTTCTTTTTATTCATTTTGAATTACATCAAATCAAATAGAAGCATTGGTTCCAAGTATACGAAACTAGATATACAGTACATGGTGGAAGGTGAATTGTTCGATTTATCGTGTTCGAATTGTACTGACTATTCACCTCTGAATCGTGTTTCTCTATTAACTGGACACAATCTGGGTATTTCTCGGCTCTAAAGACCTCGTTGTTAAGAGCCGCTCAAAACTCTCAACTCCAACTAAGTATTTTAATTAGGGACTTACATGTACAGTACCAAAAAATAGTCTAAGGTACAAAAGGAGAAATTTTTAATTTAATTTGTGACATCCGCCGCAGCTCCACTTGTTCGCACTGCGTTGTTTCCCCTTTAGCGCCAGTAGCCTATACTGTCCGAAGTGAAATAATTTATCAGGGCCAGCACAATTCTCCCAGTTAATCTGGTAGACGAGCGACGTACTTTGCCGGACGTTATCCATTCCGTTTGACTAGCGCGGACCAGCACTCAGCAAGCCTACATCTTGTAACGTTTTCCTATGCTGGCAAAAACCGCTCGGGCGATCGTATGCAAAACATTTATGAGTGGTCAGCTTCGAAGACGAACGTTCGTGTAGTGTAAACGGTACGCAGCACTGTCTGCCGTTAGTAGACGAATTCATTATTCAACACATTTCAGCTGCTACTTGTTTCTATCTTGTGACTTAATTTTTGCGGAGACTAACCAATTGGAAAATTGGGTTCTGTTCTGTCGTTGTTTCACGTGGCCAAGTGCACAATTTATCAGGTTTGTATATATATATATATATATATATATATGTATATATATAAATTTGGAATGCGGGGATATGTTAAAATCAATTATATTATTGTAATTAAAATTACAATTTATCTCTTGGTGCTGAACATTTGTACGGGTATTTTTAACTACGCTCGCGGTGAAACCGATAACACTGTGTAGTAGTGTGAACTAAGTATGTAGGCCCTGAGTTTCTTTAAAACAAATGTTTGCTTGCAGAGTATAAACTTAAATTCTCCACATTTGGTCCCTCAATGTAACTAGTCCGTCTGCGGATTTCCAAGTTCGTTCGCTTTCGACCGTATGATAAAGGTTCGCATACGAATCTCGTGCACGAAGGCGCAATTGGTGTTGAAGCATGCCAAAACTAGAGTTCGCTCAAGGGGACAAGCAGTTCGTATACGAATAAAAACTCCAAGTTTCGCCTCTTTGTGCACCGACATAGCCGGCTAGGGTCACGCTCGGTTCACGATGAAAAACGTCTACGTAACGAACATGTTAGTATCAGAAGAATAGAATGTAGTTTTACGAAACGGTTCGTGGCCATCCTGTGCACGTCGTGTAGATACACCTTCGACGTGTAGACGTGTAAGAAATTGAGATACTTAATTTCCTGTCGAGTAGGTCTAAGGCCTTCGGCAAATAAAATTGCCAGAGAAAATAAGAATAAGAATTAGGATATTGCATTAATTATAATATCAAATTTCTAAAGAAAGAGTACGTTTTAATTTTGCTTGACTTATTAAAAAAATAATATGTCCAATTTATTGTACACTCGACTACTTTGCCTTCGTGCCCTTCCCCTCCCCTTTCGGGCGTTCATAGCACAGTCATCTCAGGATGACGTCACCGGTATCCAGAGAAGGAGAGGTGGAACTAATGGGCCGGAATAACGCTATCAGGACTAACGTCACTTTCATTTCTGAAAAATTGAATAACCCGTGAGTCATTACGTGTATTTTCTGGTCGTCGCCGCCCTCGTCGGGACTCGAGGTGCGAAGAACCTTCTGAGCCAGGTCAGCTAAGCTATACAAGCGACGGCGTGCCTCTTCGCCGGTAGTCTTGTGCGGCCATTAGCGCCAGGTGTTTCGAACCATCGGAACGAATGGGTGACGGTGTAGTGACCAGCAAGTGAAGTCTGCGAGTATTAGGAGAGTAGACAATGAAGACTGGCAGACTGGACTGCGGGAGATTGGACCTTGATGAGTGCGAGACAGACATTTGGAATGACACTTGGAATTATGTTATGTATGGCAATAGACATTATGATTAAGTCGCTGTCGGTAGTACAAATACTGTGATATTGGCATAAATATTCCGCTCAGGTACAGGAATAAGGAGAGTTAATAATAGAGATAAGTAGTTAAATGTTGCAAATAATATCTTCGTGCATTTTTATAACACTGTAAATTAATTAAAAAAGTTAATTACAGTTATTTTATTTCATTATGACATCCACCTCTCACGAAATTGGATAAGTCCTAGGTGACTTGTAAAATTACAGTTTGGTTAATAAAGCACTACTTCATTAAATCCAGCGCCCGCTCGTTAGACTGCTCGCCTCTCACTAAGGCGAACCGGATTCAATCCCCGGCCGGGTAGCTCCCCGATTTTCGCAAGTGTGAATCATGCTGGACGATGCCGCTGGTCGGCGAATTTTCTCGGGGATCTCCCGTTTCCTTCACCCTTGCATTCCAGCGCTGTTCCATTCTCACCTCATTTCACCCTCATCGACTCTCAAGATATCGTTGTTAAAAACTGCCCAAATATCTCCACTCCACTCTCCACTTAGTTAAAACCAAGTTAATTGCTAGTATTGTGTAATTGGTTGAACATAATTCCAGTACATTCACTATAAACCACACATTTTGCACACGTTCCGAGCAGGTGTTTCTTACTTAAAAGTAATTGATGGTGACGCAAGCTGCAGTGGGCTCGGCGAGCCATGCCTTGCTAATGACAGTGGGTGTAAGCGAGCCAGATTACCGGGCTCTCTGGAGCTGGAAGATTAGCGCTGCCCGATGTAGACAGGCGACTGGACAAGGGCGAGAAGAAAGGGAGAGCCGTGTGTAATGGGAATGTAGCGCGCCGTTACCCTCCCCTGTAGAAGATACGTCCTCATTTCCGCCTTCTCTAAATGATTACGTGAGCACACGGTAAGAATCGCACAAGTATACGCTATTCACGGTAAAGTGAGCACTTTTCAAAGCCCTCTCATTTGGAATAATAGTCTATAAATATTTTTTATTTTAGCTTTAGACGTTAACTTCCAAGTGCAGTGGAATATACGTCATGTGTTTTTTACTTATATGGTAATATTTATTTAAAAACTTAGTTAAAATTAACAAATAACTGAAAGGAAAAAGCAACTAGGGCTTCAAAAGTGCTCTCTTTACCGTGAGCAGCCTATAGCAGCTATTTTTTTCGGCCTGTACACAATTGGTTAGAATAAATTATGATCCGCTTAACTTGAAACATACAGAACTTATTAAATAAATGGTAAACACGCTACCATAATTGTCAGAAATGTACGCTTTATGTTGCACTAGAAAGCAGATAATTTGTAACACTGCAAAATATATTGCTATGGTCTATTCGCGATCTCTTCACACTTTTTGAATTTTACCTTTGAGAAATTACCCGATGTATAAAGTGTTTCGTTGTTTCCTAAATAGTCCACTATCACAAGCGTTGTATACTTCTTTTAATATAAAAGTGCATTGTTTCTTATTAAATTGGAGGTTCATTCATATTTGCCAAAAAATTATAATATTGAATGTATAAGTAATATAAATAACAACACTGATAAAAGAAGTGTGTTGGTAATGCGTAGTAAGAAATAGTTCCCATGCGTAATATTATTACACTAGATGCACGAATAAGGTGTGTTGTCCCTCTGGTGTAATTTTCTATACTTGGCTAAGATTTGCTTGAAAACACTCCGAATTCATCTGCAGTCGGTTTAGTTGAGGTTGCTGAAGCGCTACGCTCGCACACAGCAAATCTAAGTTCGAATCACGTTCGGGATCCGATTTTTTCCTATATTAACCCAAACTGTGTAATGTGTATACAGCTAAATAAATCTTTCGTTGTACCAACCAAATCTTTTTTTTTTTTTCAGGCAACCCAACAAGAAAAACTAAATAATTTGGTTTCAACGACAAAATATGTGATTGCCCATGTACAAGCAATTAATTTGACAGTGCCAAACAAACTTGTTTGATTCAACAAAACCTTTTTTCTCGGTGTGTGGGTACTACCGCCAGTAACAGGCCAGTTATTCCGATACTTTTAAGAAATCAGCATAATAACTGCAATATCAGCACCCGAGGGAGGGAGATAAAAATGCCTTGGTTTCTTGCAGAAGATTCCCGTAGCATAGCACTGCAAAACAAGGAATGAGTTGGAAACCACTCTTCGTCAGTTAGATGTCACATTCTCTTCATACTAACAAACAATGCTAGAAAATATTTTAATACAAATTTACGAAAGTAATTCAGTACAAAAATGTTTAAGTTTTATGTAGTGGCATAAATCGAAATGTGATGAAGATAGAAGAGCAAAGTGACTTCCAACGTAACGCTTTACCTGCAGGTACAACATACGGAACTCATTAAAAAGTAGTACACACTACCGAAATTCTCAGAAATATACTATTAACATCGCATATAAAAGAATAATTCATGTGTGTTGTAAAATGGTGGAAAAATACTTAAAAATAGAAAGCTAAACGAGTTTTAAAATGTTTGAAAGTATATCTTTTTCCATACAACTATTAAAATGGAACAAAATTTATTATTTATGCTACAGTTTAAAATAATAAGTAATGTTATAAGAACATCATGAGTAGCATTTCTTGGAAATTTGGTAAATGGTTCGGCCGTAGTTCACTTTTTACTTCTGAGATAAATTTTAAAGTGAAAATACCGTAGTTACATGCTTAACCCTTACCGCACGTGAATTAAATGTCGGATATCAAACAGTTCGCAACCGCCACTCCCGCGACTTCGATATACACTTTAGCATGGAACATAACTTTGTATTAAAATAACATTTGGAAATTGGTAAGAATCAAAATTTCAAGATGGGTGGATAGACGACAGGGAGGTTATTAAGAGACGGAGCAAGTTGCTCAGAGCACTAGGCTGGGGAAGGAATCTGCCTCGGCCTCCAGTATGGAACAGTACCAGCATTCGCCTGGAGTGATCTCAGGAATCCATGGAAGGCCGAATTCAGGATTGCCGGACCGGGATTCAAACCTAGCTCCAGCCGGATGCAAGTCCGGAAGTTAATCACTGCGCCACCTTTACAATTGATTTTTAAGTATAAATTCTGATATTTACGCAAAGAAACATTGTGGATGAATTTACGAATTTTTGCGCTTTTATCAAACTATCATTAAAATCTAGACATGGCACCATAAAATATCCTCAAAATTTAAGGGAAAAATTGATTGTTTAACCGATTTCAGGAGCAAATTAAATATATATTACTCACATAGTAACTATAGGCTATTTGCGGTAAAGTGAGCACTTTTGAAAGCCCTCTTATTTGGAATAATAGTCAATAAAAATTACATTTTAGCCTTGGACGTTAACTTCCGAGTGAAGTGGAATGTACACACTTTTTTTATTACTTACATGGCAATATTGATTTAAAAAGATGGTTAAAGGAAAAAATATGGCTGAAAGGTTAAAGAAGCTAGGGCCTCAAAAGTGCTAACTTTACCGTGAACAGCCAATATAAAGGCTATGGGAAGAGAAAAACACGTATAAAATATTTACAGACTTTTCTAGAATGCCTTACTTGTGTAGGTAGCAAGCAGTAAATTACTGACTGGAAAGAAGCGGGTCTGTAATTTCAGAGGAAAGCTTAACAAGGCGTGGGTTTCAGCGAAAACCTCGGTTTGGCGACAGAACGGCGCCTGTTTGCGTGGGCAGCCAGTCATTAATACTTGTCCGCTCCTGGCAGTGTGGTGTTTAACTAGCGGGACCCGGAGTATAAACATATTTCGCTCGAAAAATCTGGTGTCGGCAAACTGTACTCTTCCGACGAAGGAAACAGTTGGCTAGTGTAAATATTTCTACTTCCTGTCGCAGCGATCACTTCCACTCGCCAGAGTTCCTCTTTTAAAGGCCGTGGAAAGGTCACGCTGTCAGCTAATTCCTGAAACATAAATCGCGTAATAGAATTTGAACTACCATAAATGTTCTGATTGGGTTAGATTTATTGACAAGGTATTTTAATGTTGGTAACTAAGACATACAGCAGTACGATGTAAACCACAAAATTAGTAAATCTACCAAAATAATTGTTTTAAAATTAACAAAATATTATTATGCAAAACTGTGTAATAATTACATTTATATATAGTGAAGAAAATATTTTAACGTGATTATTTAATACGGTCTTTCATTATTATATTTGTGTGAAATCAAGAAAGGGATTTTGTTTCAATTCTATTAGTATACAGTTTTGCATAATAAACCTGAATTCACTCTAAAAACAATAATTTTTGCCTATGTGCGGGTTTTATTGTTTATGTACGTTATTACTCTAAAAAGAGTCAAAAAGTTGTATTAGAAACCTACACATTTTATCAACTATTCCTGTGTTTGAATGTTTTGTTCATTCAAATATTTAGTCAATAACAGAACCACCCTCTAAATATGCCAAGTAGTTGAAATTCAGTTCCTGATTTAATATTTCCAAAATTCACTCTTAGCGAGACCTCTCTATAACCCTAAACACTTGCAGCGAAAAGAGATGCTTGTCAAATAACAAACTGAGCTGGGAATCAATATAATCCATCCACAGTTACTTCACACTTTTCTGAAGCCCTGCTAAAGTTAAACTTCCAGGATATTCCTCCACCTCGTGCAAACTAAGCTTAACTAAATCTAGAAAATTACACCAAATGACAACGCACCGAATTAGTGCGCGCTCAGTAGTAATGATGTTTTGCATGAGAACTATTTCTTACTAGGCGTTAACAACACGCATATTTTCTCACTGTTTTCATTCATATTTATTATAAATACAATATTATAATTTATATACAAAATACAGGTAAAACTTCAATTTAACGAAATATAAGATATTTTCATGTTAGCAGAGGTATAAAACGCTTGATACATGTCGTATTTAAGAAATAACCAAACACGTCACACATAGGGTACTATTTCAATTGTTTGATTCAAAAAATGTGAAGAAACCGCGAATATATATTTTACCTAATTTTTTGTCATGTTTTTTTTAATGACTCTGTTATCTTACTAAATATTACACTTCGTGCGCTCATAATATTTGCAGATAAATGAGGAAATATCCCTGTCTTCGTCCCAAACTTAGTTGCCGCAGTTTTCACGTATCGCAGGACGCATGTATAGACCTTAATAATTACTGCCTACGCACTAGTCTTCAGCACCTGGGATTGCTACGCAAGCTTAAGTCAACTTTGACTTCCTGCGTTTAACTGTATTCACATTTGTTTACCAGCCATCCCATTAATGACGTTCGCTTTGAGATTCAAACTGAAGTAACCCTTATGGAAGTAACAATAATTAACTTTTACACACAGATATATTTTTTTAAGGTACAGGATGATTCAAACACATTCAGATACAGTTTTTACGAGGACTTAAATGCAAATGTTCGTACTAAAGTAGATTTGTTTAAATTGCGTCCACGAACTTACTAACTACGCTGAAGAGCCAGAAAAACTGGTACACCTGCCTAATATCGTGTAGGGCCCCGAGAGCACGCAGAAGTGCCGCAAGGCGACGTGGCATGGACTCGACTAATGTCTGAAGGTATGCAGGAGGCATTGAAATCTGCGCCAATTTGAGAAAGGGTTGCACGTCTGTCACGTTTAATGATTCTCGTCAGTCGTCGTTTGTCCCGTTCGTTCACAATCTTTTCCCGGCAGCAGCGATTTGGAATATTTGATATTTTACCGGATTCCCGATATTCACGGTACACTCGTGAAATGGTCGTACGCGAAAATCCAAATGTTATCGCTACCTCGGAGATGCTATGTCGCATCTCTCGTGCGCCGACTATAATACACGTTCAAACTCACTTAAATCTTGATAACCTGCCATTGTAGCAGCAGTAACCGATCTAGCAACTTTACCAGACGCTTGCTGTCGTATATAGGCGCTGCCGACCGCATCGCGTTACTCTGATTGGTTCCATACCTCTGTTATTTGAATACGCACGCCTATGCCAGTTTTTTTGGCTCTCCAGTGTATATAGAAACGTAAAATCTATGATACTACCAGAAGCGGAGGCTTATCGATGAACCACACCATCTTATATATTTCGTTTCCTTAAGTATAATTCTTAGACACTCGAAATATTCATGAGAATATTGTCAATTGTACATAATACAATGGTCAGAAATGTATGACTTGCTTAAAATACATCATGCTTAAAATTCAAAATATAAATTTAATCACAAAAGAAACTATGCTCTAACGGAGTTCTTCAAACATTGAATTTAATGTAATGTTCAATATCGCTTTAATCTTGTTTAATGCCAACTAATCAGGCGATGCTTTGTGTGAAATAAATCCTTGTCTTGAGGGAGTGGTCGTTTCAGAGACACGAAAATTCGTAATGGGGGGAAGGGCGTAATTTAACATCCACTACGGGAGATGAGAGTAGGAGTAAAATCATGAGTAAAAGAATGAAGAAGGTATGAGACAGAAGTTATGAGATAGGGGTGAAAGACAATCCCAGACGGCGAATGAAAATGAAGCCTGGCAACGAACTGAGGTGGTGTCCCAACTGAACAGTATGCTCACTCTCGTCATTTTGCACGCACACTCTTGTCACTTTCCACGCATACTATCGCACACTCTGTCTCACTCTCGCACACTCTCGTGCACTCACACACTCTCACTCACTCCAGAACACTCTCACGCACTCTCGAACACTCTCATTCACTCTCGCATACTCTCGCACACTCTCATTCACTCTCGCACACTCTCACACGCTCTGTCTCACTCTAAGCGAATTGAGAAGTGTACCCTCTGTGAACCTTCGTCACTATAAGCCTACTACTTTCCTTGGAAAGAGAGGCTTATGAAATCACCTGACTGTCTGTCTTGGATGTGTGTTTCCCCTCACCTCCTTTCCCACTATAACTTTTGAACCCTTGAACTGAATTTCACTAAACTCGGCACAAATATATTACTTTCTAATAACGTATGAATTTCATAAATTTCTGCTGCTTATCGTGCTTAATTTAAAAATGGCTACTTTATATTTAGGACACTATTCCATATCTCGGGAACCATTTAGCCAAAGTAAGACAAATTTCGTATTTTGACGGACCGTCATGAAATTATTCAATTAAGTAAGGTATATCGTTATTGGTCCTCCATTTGTAAAGATATCACTACATGAAAAATTAAAGATTTTATGTTATATCTTGGAAACTAATAAACTTGGTCCCACCAAATTGTGTACGTAATTAATGGCAGGCCATGTAAACATATGGGATTAAAATCTATGGTAGTTTTATATATTAATGGTGGTTGTATAAATATTTTGGGTTAATTTTATATATTCAACATAACCTACCATTTGGCTAAACTCGATAAAACTTGATATTACAAGCATCAAATGTGCTAGTACACAAGCTCTTTTGTTCGCCATTTTGTAAAACAGCATCACATGAATATTAAGTAATATTTAGTAGATAAACATGATCTAGCAAGTTTGTTGGGGTGGGGAAGGATAAAATATTTATTTATTTGGGGAATATTAATAACATATTTGTGTGTATTAATTTAAAACTGGATCCGAAAATTGAATGAGTAATTGCTGTGTGTGTAAGAGTATTATCCAGACGCCGGAGCCTTTCTCCTTGCAATCTGACAACCAGCTCGTGCGTGCAACGCCTTAGAGGATTCGTACGTGGGAAGAAAACTTACCACATTCCACATTTGTAGTTTTTAAACAGCATAAAATATAGGAAGCGAGACACATGACAGCAATAGACCCTTGATAATTTAAACAATAAAACACTAAAAAATAACACAATGCACTTGAGAAATCATACACTTTGTATGAATGCAACCAATGAAATATGCTAACTGCTGACAATACTATGTTAACATAGCACATATTAACTGGGAAAATCGCGTTTTCTAAATGAAATCTTACGTATTTGCATATGAAAAGTATTGAAATTACTTTGGAAATTAAAATGAAAATCAATTTGAAAATTAGAAAAAATTTTTGCTGTAACTGAGTCAGGCAAATTCAAATATTAAAATCAATTTTACTATCTCCTCTCCTTTGTGAGCCATATTAAATTTAAAAATTACGTAACAACATAACTAATACTCGAGTTTCTGACTTCAATAAAACAAAATTATCAGTGTCTCAAATTAAGATGCTGGAAATTATTACACCTCGGCTAACGTGCATAAAGTGCTGGAAAGTCCTAGATAGTTGAAAAAGTAAAACTTCTAAATAAAATATTGGTAAAAAATTCCAGAAATACCTTAAATCTTAATGAGAAACAGNATAAAGTGCTGGAAAGTCCTAGATAGTTGAAAAAGTAAAACTTCTAAATAAAATATTGGTAAAAAATTCCAGAAATAACTTAAATCTTAATGAGAAACATAAATATTTATTAATGTATGATGACGAGATGGTAGCATACGTCTATAAGAATACTCATCCTTCCGAAGTGGAGTCGGTAGTGTCGGATGAATAAAACCCACTCAAAGTATAAAATCTGGTGTTTCAGGACTTCTGCTTATCCACGCACATTTATAGAACTCTGAGACGCTTCTCAACACCTCTTCTAAGCTTACGCTGGGCAGTCTTGGCAAATTACTGATAAATCACCGTAAAAAATTACGGTGGACTGCCTTCCATCTTGTCTAATCTGAGAGTCCCGGGTCTTTACACAAAAAGACAATGATCGGGGAAAATATCTAACAAAGTCATATCCTGTTATCACAAACTTAAGTCAAAAATATTAAAAGTTNAAGACAATGATCGGGGAAAATATCTAACAAAGTCATATCCTGTTATCACAAACTTAAGTCAAAAATATTAAAAGTTAATTTCTCTGAGGAGCCAAATAAACTTTCATACATACGTTTTTAATAGGCTGCTGCAAAGAGAAAATAAAATTACATTAACTTCTATCACTGAATATAAACTGCACTCTGTAGAAAAATTATAATACTTAAGGAAATAAAATGATAAAGAAATTAAAGAGAGGTTGTGCTAAAGATACAATTCCAAGCAAACTAAATGAAACGTAACTAAACAAAACAAATGTGATAAAATTAAAATGTACTAACTCAGTTCAGAAGTAAACAAATAAACACGTGGAATGATACAGTCTCGTCACACAAGACGTTTTTATATACAATTACATTAATGAATATGACAACAGAATTAAACAATCTTTTTGATGACATCTATATTTATTTCGCTGTTAAATATGTAAATTTTTTCACTAAAATCTTCATGTTTACGAAAGCATAATGTTACGCACATTTTAATTGTACTGTTTACTCTTGCATATAGCAGTGGATGGCGTGAATAGTTGTTACAAAATAAAGTTATTTTGGGTGGAGCAAGTAAATTCTAAGTAGACACGAACGTTTACATTCAAAATATATAGAATTTCTCTAATTTGCCAGCTTAAAAACAATTTCTTTGGAGCACCAGCGCATTTTGCGGCGAAAATTAACCCTTTACCAAAGATAAAAAAGTTTTACTGAGCGATAATAGCTGTTTCACTAGTGACAGTTACCTCGGGACAGCACAACACATTTTAACTGTTACGTCTGGCTCTCTTGCGTAATCCTGTATGCGTCTGACTGCAGACGATGCAGTGCCGTGCTGTTGTGGACAAATAATAGTAATTACACAAATTAGGATTTCTAAAAATGTCTCGTTGTAACGTTCCTGCTTTATGCTGGGCAGCCAATCGGGACGACTTAAGGTAGGCACGTAGGAGGGACTTAACGTCTCGTCAACAGCGAGATCATTACAGACGGAACAAGTCGCTCAGAGAAGCAGGAACGGGGAAAGAATCGGCCACGATGTGTAGTAAGTAACCATTGCAGCATTCGCCTGGAGAGATTTTATGAAATCACGGAAAACAAAAATCAGGATTGCCGGGCTGGGAATTGAACCCAGGCCTTCCCGAACGCAAGTCTAGTTGTTTACCACTGCGCCAACTCGTTCGGAGGAAAAACTTAACTTAAAATTTTAATTTTACTAAACACACATACACGCACGGCTTATCCGGAACCACAACTTGGGACCTCGTGATGTAGGCCGTTCACGGTAAAGTGGGCACTTTTGAGGCCCTAATTACTTTATCCTTTCGGCCATGTCTTATACTTTAACCACCTTTTTAAATAAATATTACCATGTAAGTAATAAACACAGTGTGTGTATTCCACCGCACTCGGAAGTTAACATCTAAGGCTACAATAAAATCTATATATTGAATATTATTCAAAATGAGACGGCTTTCAAAAGTGCTCACTTTAACGTGAATAGTCTACACAAATGTACTTTCAACGGCCTTGCCACGGTGACTACTTAACGCCTCCGTTTTGCTAACCACCGATTTTATTTCGTGATGTCGGTATTCGACGAGGCAAACTATAAGAGCTGACCAGTAGTGTTAATCAACATGCTCTTGCAATAAGGCCCTCGTCTAGCCACTGTCAATTCTGCAAGTAGATACATGAGTAAGAGTTTCCCAAATTTAAGTGGTAAGGAAGGTAACGTACCAGTTCTCATTTCTTCTCCTCTGTAGCTTTCGAGCGGTGTCAGGTTAAATCCTCGCAACGGAGTGTCTGGAATCAAATTAATACCTCATCTGCAATTTCGGAACATGTTTTTTTCCGATGGTACTCCAGAGAAATACAACTCCTTCCCCCTCATTTACTCGCCGATCCCCTTATTTCTGTCTCTTCTTCTTCGTTTTCTTCCCGCGGCCTCTTGAAAGCTTCTAAAATGTCATTACAAGAGCCAGATGGATCGTCTTCGATCCTCGCAGGCGAGCTCATAACGCCGCAGTTCGCGCGTGAAGATTGCAAGGACGAGGGCCACAAATATAACTACTGCCAAAGCGAGAAAAAACGTTAAGGCAACTACTTCGTGGTTGGCGGGTTTTCAGCGTTCCGGTCGACCTTGTTGATTCATGCTGTACATGACCGCTTCGCGCGTGATGAAGAGGGGTTCGTGTAGCAGGCAGTAAGTGCTACTAAAGGCTGTTCACTGTCAAGTGAGCACTTTTGAAATAAACCCTTGAAAAATGTCACTGCCGCTATATGCATGTATTTTAATGGGTACGTTGTCTGGCACGCGCCCACGTTAAGTTGGTAACGAAGGAAGGAAAGTAGATACATGTCTTAACGTTGAATTAACAAATTTGTGCATACAGAAAAAATTTATTTTGCTTTCTATTTTTTAGTAATGAATATAAATGTAAAAATTTGCAAATTTTTAAAATATTTGCTTTTCTAATAATCTCAGAATTTTACTTGACCAACGCATGAAGAAGGCCCATGGCAATGTTAAATTCGCATCGTACTAACAAGTAGATCTTCATCAGTGCTTTCAAAAGTGCTGTTTACCGTGAACAGCTTATAGTTACAAGTTTTTCACATGTAATTCTGGCACTTTTAAACGTTGTATCGACAAATAAAATATATTTATACACAAATATGTATACATATACACATACACCTACCTACGCACACACGTGCATATTTTTATGTGATTGTGTGCGTGAAGAGGCTTCGGTCGACGCTTGACATTGAGTAGTCCAGCGCCGATGAGTTTTAGATGAAGGCGGAGCAGTGACGGAATGCAAATGCGGGAGAAACAACAATATCCCGAGAAAACCCGCTGACAAATGGTAACGTTGGCGGTTTTTTTATATACTATGTAATACTTTACAACAATAATTTTTTTTTTTTCATTTTCAATGAATTTGATTTTTAAAACTTCTGGTTAAGTTTTTTATTAAAAAATCGTTTTTTCCTTTCTAATAAGTTGTATATAATATAATTTTATTAATTTCAAGACAATATTTCAGCATATTTCCTGATTTGTGGTTATATCCCTAATTTATCGCAAAAAGATTTGCAATTTTTATAATTGAAAATAATAGAATTTACTAACTATGTCTGTACTCCACAGTTACCAGCATTCAAATATATTGTCAATAAATCTAAAGCCATCAAAAATTTTTAAGTATGGTCCATTCGCTGTTTCTTTGCACTTTTTGGATGAAACCTTTGAAAAAACAACCCATGTATGACGCGTTTGCTTGTTTCCTACATATGTTATGCATCGCAAGCGTTTTGTAGTTGTGTCAACATAAAAATACCTTACCATTGGTTAAATTTAACATTTGCTCATATTTCATCTATAAATTATAATGTTTCATTTATAACTAATATGAATATAGACAGAGAGAAAATAGGTGTGTTGGTAATGCCTAGTAAAACATTATTCTTATGCTAGATATTATTACAATGAGCGCGCAACAAAGGTGGAGCGTTGGCCCTTTGGTGTAATTTTCTAAGCTTTGTTTGTATGAGGCGGAGGAACATCGTGGAAGTATAGCTTTAGCAGGTTTTCAGAAAAGTTGTGAGTAACCCTGAATGTATTATAGTTCAGATTTTGTTGTTGGTTTAACGTTTCGGGAATCCGCGCACTGCGAGAAATTTCTATAGCCTCGAAGTTATAAGGAGACTGGCNTGTTGTTGGTTTAACGTTTCGGGAATCCGCGCACTGCGAGAAATTTCTATAGCCTCGAAGTTATAAGGAGACTGGCTTACAACATAGCACTGCAACTAACTATACAACTTTCAGAACTCTATAAAAAATTAGTACATACACAATTAAAACATCAATAAAGCACTATTTGTATTGCATATGAAAGAAGAATGCTTATCACTGTAAAATATTTTGTTTAAATTTTCTTACTTACATGTATAAAAAATTAACATAAGAAAATGTTTGTCAAGTGTGCAATCATGATAAATACTATGGCTGTATGTAAGATAATATTGGTATTAATGTTTAAGTAATGTTCTTAATAATAGAATATATATGTATAGATCCATTTCATTTATTAAAAATAACATTCGTAGCGGAAATTGACGTGATTAAAATCAATTATTACAAACATATTTGTAAACATTTTTACTAATTGTCATTACCTACAACCTGAATAATAATTTTGGTGGTGTTACTAAGTGGGTGGGGTAAAAAGAGGCCAGCAAAATGTGCTTTCTAAAGCATTCAGAAAGGAAATGTGCTTAAATTGTAATTAAAATATATTTTCATTAATTGAATTTTTTTTTAAATACATTTACATTAGTAAATGATATCAATAAATTTTACAGCGGTCCGAAATGCATGCTTTCTTCTTTCATCTGCAATATAATTCGTACTTTTCTGGCAATTACTGTAGTGTGTATACTACTCTTCTATGAGTTCTGCATGTTGAACAGTTGTGTGCAGTGCTCCATGGATATCCACTCTCCTTCCTTATGAAAACATTCCGTTTTTGGAAGTAGAGTTTGTCGCGCGTAGTGTTTATTTTCTGTGACCCTCAGTTCCTTGGGTTTGCACGCAGATTAATAGACAGTTTCTTAAAACTGGCAGTAGGTTTTGCAGTTCGTCGATCAACTTCTGGACTGAAGCACAAAGTCGTATAGCTGCAGTGAATTTTTGTGTCTACCGGCATTCCTTTAAGACTATTCGAAATCTAAACGATTTTTCTTATAGATTTTGAGGATATTTTACGGTATATATGATATACGATATCGATGACGACTTGATTATAATAACAGCTTATATGAAAAAGTAACATTCATCACGTTTTATGTAGTGTAAATGTGAGAATTTTTACTTAAAATATTTATTGGTACAAAACTTAAAACGTGTTTTTTAATACAAATTATAGTTTCAGCTAATGTGTTAACTGAGGCCACAACAGTGCCAAGATGCAATTTTTGAAATCTAATTCTTGTTCCACCTTCAGTAAGAGTTTAATTCTTGGCAATTTTGAATTTAAATGTGTATCTTGAAAGTCAGAATTGAAATATGGGCCAACCACATAACAACAGTAGTAATAAATAGTATATTCTGGGGCACGGGGCTGGGAGCTGCAAAGCCGTGGCGCCATGGCTGCCATCTTGGATGACGTCAAGCGGCCATTTTTCTCTCGGAAATACCCTTTTTCCTTGAAAAACGGCTAAAATCGCCAGAATTTCTCTCAGACTTTACCGAATTACCCTTGAAACCAGCAAAATTTACTGCAAAAGTGTGTTTTGCGCAATGCGGCTGGCACTTGCACAATTTCCATCGATGACTAAACAATGTAGTTAAGTTACTCGTATTTGGGAATGAGAGTTCGAGGGTGTACTGTGACATTCACGCTCGGTCATTCCATGACAGCACCATCCATCTTGTCTGAAGAATGTTCCAGTTCATTGCACCGTCATGCAACTTCTCACTCATTCCTTCCAATCTCCCTCAAGCACGTCCGTTCTCACTCGCCTGCTATATCCTTTGGGGTTTTCTCATATTCATTCAGGTCTCATTTGTTCTCTCTTGTGTTTTTTTCTCACGCTCCCTCATTCCTTCCTGTCTCTCTCGCTCTTGTCCGCTCTGTATCTTGAAGGGTTTTCTCATATTCCTTCCAGTCTCCTTTATATTCACCCTTTCCTCTCTCTTGCCTACAGAACCCTACATTTTGGATGTTCCTTCATCACCATCGTCTGCTACCACCACCGGTTTTCTCATATTCCTTCTGGTCTCATTTCACCTGACGTCCTGGCAGGGACGAGTCTCATACTCTGTCATCCCACCTGTGCATCGTTCAGTGAAGACTGCTCACACAAGCTAGCCTAGAGCCCTAAGCTCACTTATAAGCGTAGTTGGTTGTAATTTCCAAACTGTTTAAGATATAGTCACCAAATGCATAACATAGGCACCACCTCCGACGACTAAAAAGACCACAGGGTCAAATAAGTCTCAAGACCTCTTATAAGCATAGTTTCCCTCTTATAAGCACAGTTGCCGACATTTCCCATACACCGAAGCTACGACCACAAAATTCATATCAAAATCACCACTTCGGATAGCAATCAAGAATATAAGGCCAAGTAGACCTTCAGCCCTGTTATAAACATAGTTGGTCAGCATTTCCAAACCTTTGAAGTACGGGAACATGTAACAACCATCTATGTATGTAAAGAAAATAAAGATATACATACAGGTGCATTGCAGAGTTACAATTACTTGTAGGAGTGTAAGGGCTGAAATAGTACACACATAAGCATCGGCCTGCACGCACTCGACAACCACCCACTGCCGCCCTAGTCGACTGCTACCGCAGGTGTCTACCAACTCGGATCCCCCTGAGTGTCAGCTAGCCTCGCTTCGCCCACTGACATCCAGGCTGTATATACAAATGTGAAAATAAATACATAAATAAATGTTAGCATGGGTAACATACGACACATAACTACATGCTATAAAGTCAAGATATATAGACATATCTGCAGAGTGCATGATGTACATAGTCGTGGGTAACAATAAAATACGTATATAGTAATATAAACGAACAATATCAGTCCGACACAAGGGCCGGTGGCCCGAATCATCGTTAGCATGGGTAACCCTTAACAACCAGTCATATATTTAAAAGTAAAGGGGTATACAATTGCATCGATAACAAGACATACGTAGTCCCAGGTCACATTAAAACACGTACACGTTAATATAAATAAAAGCCGTCAGCCTAATGCTAGGGTCGGGGAAACTGACGGTAAAAGATATGAAACCGTCATGTACATGAAAAATCAGTTACGTAACAAATAATAAAGGACTGGTATATACGAAAGTACATCACAAGCATGATGTGATAACGAGTCACAGTATATATAAAAAATATCCCGATGGAGCCACAGTCCGTAATAGTGATATTAGTGTTTCTGTCACGCCAAGAAGTTTAGTAACAGCTATAATTCATAACAAAATGAGAACAAACGAATGACCACAAGGGCCAACCGCAAAAATTAGTACAATGCGTCAAGTGCGATACACATTACGCGACTTGTAAAGACTGTGTTCCTTTGCTCGACACAAAACCAGATACATGTAACCCATTAGTCGCGCAAGAGAGACGTTACTGCTAAGCGCCGATGCAAACAGGTATAACAAATAATTATTATAAAAGCAAATGGTTATAAGCAATTAACAACCAGGGTATAACGCTCGAACATCGAGCTCTGTATTTTATGTTAGGCGAAAAAATTGCCATTGTGAAGTGCGAGAAGGACAAGAGGACAACACTGCTATACACTGACACATCAGGCTCCAGAGGGACAGACCAGCAGAGTCACACATGCACTTGCCTTTATGAGAGGAATTCAGTTATACAGTACAAGGTAACCATTTATCCCGTTTTATAATACTACGTATGCATGTACTTATTTAAATAGATGTCATTTATAGAGCTATAACTGTAAGCACATACGAAACAAAATACATTTAAACCGTTAACCATGCAAGAGAAACGTCGCCACTACGCGCTAATGCGAACAGATATAAAAAAATTATTATAAAAGCAAAAAGTGCATGTGCTTAATTTGAATACGTATCATATTGCGAAACGAATTGCTCATGAATCGCTCGCCACAAAGTTTTTTTATTAATATAGAAATATCATTAAATGTACGAACTTTGTAATGACGAGTATGAATGTATCGCAACACACACACGTGCACACGCGAACACACATACATTTCAGCTATGTATGTACTCTACTTTTAGAAGATCCAAAACATAAAGGGGAGATGCTTACCTTAACTGAAAAAAAAACTGGTGTAGCTGTTTTATACACAGAAGACCTGGAGGTCGCGAGTGCATTTTGTAGCTATCTATGTGAACTCAGCCGAAGCACAGACCACAATGACTGCCCTGCCTTTCCGTGCATGGTATACATTACCGACCAAAAAAGCAACTCGGCACTTAATTACGCCGCCCTTCACAAAGCATACTTTTTTACATATGCTACTGAAATTATTATAGGATATAACACATATACCTTGGTGGCACTGGAGACTGTGCATCATCCATGAAAGTAAGGTATCGCAGGTCCAATCCCCTAGAGATTCCAATCATTTCACAGGTAAAAATACAACATGATACGCAATTTAAAAACTTCTGTGTGTTATATATTTACATGTTTAAGTCCCAAGTACATAATGTAAAAATCGCTATGAACTATATCTCCAACAAAATATTTTCGTACATGACCGTACTCAACGTATTAATCATAAATACTTGCAGCCTGCCAGTCATTTATAAGTAGGTAACAAGCAGGTCAGGCTGTGACAACCCGAGACCGGCAACACGAACCATCATGTAGTGATAACCGTATAAAAGCATGCATCATATAAAAAATGGTTCCCACTTCGTCGTCGAGCATGGCAGAAAGCAGATCGTTACATCTACATTCATCTACCGCAACCGCGTACGTTGTTACAATATGAAGACAGAATCATTGGTTGAAAACTTACCATCTGTAACTCTGACTGCATCGTCAACAGCAAGGGACTCTGGAGATTCGCTCCTAACATCACGACAATATGAAAGTAGTCATTGCATGTTCGCGGGCAGTGATAGTCTGAATAGCCATAGCAAGAGGAGCAAAGACAATGTTTTTTACATCGGGTAGTGAGTGCAATTATCGTAGCAAGACATTTACTTTCTACCTACCAGACATTTATAAACACATAGCAGTAGGTGCATTAATTAAACGTCAAGAATTAAAAAATAAAAAATTATGTTATTTGTATGTATTTATATTCTTAACCAAATCATACACACGTACATAATATGTAATTCAATAAAACCTCTAGCTCTGAGTTCATCAATAACTGCATTTATCTCTTTACTAACAGAAAGATATCCACTTCCATGCAATGGAACCAGCACCCATAGTCTATCAACCAAGTCATTGGGTCCTTCAGAAAATAAGTAGCTAGGCTTCGTCATTCTTCGCAGAAGGTTCACGATACATGTTTCAATGTAAGTTCTTCCCTTATGAATAGGTTGTGAGATGCATCTCGACCAGAGTATTAGGTTCGAATCCATGTTTCTTCTGACCCAACTTCAAGTAGCCCTTATCTTCATCAACATGTTTACGCTTTTGCTTTGCAGATGTCGGCACTTCATCATCATGCATCAATATAAATATTTCACATCATCGCCAGTAGTCTTGGAGGTCACATTTTCGTTCTCGATGTCCGGGATAGTTGTAGCATCTTGGTTTTTCACTGTGCATGGTAGCGGTGCATGTTTGTCGTTCACAACTTCTGACGATGTGTATGGCTCACACTTCCCATAATGCATGTCAGCAACACTAGTATTTCCTCCTCCGCGCAGTGTTTTGGAACACAATGCAGGCCCGGGTACTGTTATGGGCGCTCGAACCATCGTTAGTTTACACGACGAATCAGCAGAAATGCTAGCCATAGCCTTGTCTTGCGCCAATAAGTTAAATGCATTCTGTGCCAAGCACAGGTATTTCACCTTTACATGTACCAGTGTATCTCTTTCGATTATCACTTCTACCAAATGTTGCACCACACATATCGTATACTAGTATTCTGGAAGTCAGTTTATTTGAACATTCACTCGGTTTATGGAACGTGCATTGTAACTTTTACTGAAAGCATTGCCACAGTAACTGCATTGTTTTCCATATAATTTTTTAACGTTAGGTGTAGTTTACCATGTAGTCGTACAGGACATAATCGATTGCAATCCCTGTGTGGTTTCCATCATCTTCAAGCATATGTGAACTCAAAAAATTGTACTACTAAGCAGTGCTGACTCCTCACTGCTATCTTCACGCATTAACAGTGCCACACATATCAGTTTAACAACTGTGTGAATTTCTGCGGTTGCAGTAATTTATACCTCCATTCTACCAGTTGAAGATGAAGCTATGTTGTAATTCTCTTTAGTGGGGTAGAGAGAAATCAGTATGTACCTATTTGCTAAGTGAGCTAAGTGAATTTGTTCTCAACTGTAGCTGATCTATCGTATATAATGTCCAACTGGAACCCTTTCCCATGTATCCTTTTTCTTCGTAATAAATCTTCTGTATACTAGCTTCAACACATTCTTCGGTTTCGCACTTGTTATACAGATGCACCTTCGACTTCTTGATGGTACTCTCATTATATTCATATTAATGTGGTTCTGGTTTGGTATATTTACATTCCAACCATTTATTATACTTTACAGCACCTTCGTTTTCCATTTCATATAAATTTTGATCTATAATTTTCTGCTTCATATGCTTAAGATATATACAAATATCTTTCGCAGTGCCTGATGAATTATATGCAACATTCATCTTCATAAGACCGCGGAAAGTAGAAGTTTTAACTGATGGAGATCTATTTCGCGTCGCACTTCGTCTAGATTGTATAGAATGTTTGCTGCTGCTTGATAACATGTGAACTCACGACCACACTTACAACAGCAACGAGTTAAAATTGCCCATCTCGTCTTTTTCAAACATTTTCCAGTTGTCTCATGTTGACGTGTACTGAAACTTTTACTAAAGGTCTTTCCGCAGTAGCAACATGGATACCTCAATGCCTGTGGAGAATTGTTTGCAATGTTTACACCCAGGTCTGATATTGTCTATGGCGACAGTGCACCAGTATACAATGAAGTAGGTGCCTGACCTTCACATGTTTTAGAGGCAGACAATACACTATATTGCTTAGTTGGCACGGGACAGAGAACATCACACGTTGCAATGTGTGTTTTTAAGTTATAACGTCGTCCAAATTGAGACTTGCAAAGTTTACATGTTGAGGCAGATAGCTTCATGTTCATAGAACAACCAGTCTCATGTCGACGGGCATGGCAGCTGTTAGAAAATTACTTCTTGCAGAAACAGCACATATGGCTTTCTGGAGTATTTTCCATCTTGGCTGGAGATAATGCTCACTCTTCGAAATTCTAATATCAACAAAGACGATTCCACCAATTCCATTCGCTGTATATATGCACTTATCTTCATATTTCCTAAGCGCGATTTAAACTTTGTTATGTATTTTGTAAAGATTCATTCAGCTAGGCATTGTATCTAGTTTACTACACTGCCATACAGCTGCAATTTTTTTCATTTCACGCAGAAACATATACAGTGTAACCACTGTATTACACCCCTTGATTTTACAATTTCCTACATTTTTGTAACATTTTATTTCCAATCCCTTGAAAAGTTTATAATAGGGTTTCCACTGCAGCTTCAAATCATGGCAAACACTTTAACAATAAACCTGACCTCTCTCCACCACATATTGTTTTACATCTCTCATGCCGCCGTGCATTGCTACTTTTACTAAAGATCTTACCGCAATAGAAACATTGTTTCCTCCATATTGGTGAAGTATTGTGTACCTTGCTCGCATGAAGGTGGGAAGTTGGTGATGTAGGTGTACCAATATTCGATACAGCAGGCACCTGACCGTCACAACACGGATTCAGCTTGCGTTCATGCTTTATATGTCTCTTCGCATTTCAGGCACATGCAAATGTCATGTTACAGTAGTTGCATGGATGTCTAGGAGATGTGACTGATCCAGCCTTTGTTTTGACGGTTGGGTACGATGCCTTTAATGATGTTGATGGTTCGCATTTTTCTTTCGCAGGTATCTCCCCATCCAAATTATGCTTTAATCTCAGCAAATACTGATTGACACATACATGAAGGAGAGGTTTACATGTTGCAATATGTCTTTTTAAGCTACCACTCTCCCTCTCAAATATGATTTAAACTTTTCGCATGATAAGATTAACACACTTCATATTTTGTGGACAACCATTCTCGTGTTGACGAGCATTGCAACTTTTAGAAAAGGTCATAATTTTCCCGAATACTTTCCATCGACGAAGAAGAACACGTTCTCCGTAGCAACTATTCACTCTTCGAAGTCTGAATAGCAAATGAGTTGGCCAGTCTATACTAAAACCATCATATGTATTGCCACTTTAACTATACGTTGAGATTCATGTCTATCGACCTCACATCCCATTCACAGAACTGGAGACTGGCTCCTACTGCCAGGAGGAAATCAACAAGTGCGAGAGCGCACCCTGCCACTATTTTTAAGGATGAAGAAAAAACATGCGAACACTGAGAAAACCCATTTGCCCTCCCCCTCCCCCTCAAGTTCCTAAGGCCTTGGCTTTTTCTTCGACTTAGCTGAAAATGGGGGCATACTCCCATCTTCAGTCTCCTAAATCTTAGGATTTTTTCTATGATTTTAAGATTTTCTACAAAAAATTGCTATTTGTGTTTTATTTAATTGGTAGATTTAGTTTGAGATGGTGGCCAAAGGTCAAGGTCAGGGTCGCATGACGTCATCCAAGGTCAAGTTCATGGGTGCTTGTTGTCCCCGTTCTTGCTATTGGGAGTGAGTTTGAGGGATTTTCTCAGAGTGTTCCCATGATTGTTTTATAAACGAAATATAGGTTTTTCCCCCTTCATCCCTAGAGTAGAAGTCGTCCAAAATAATGGATCAAAGTTAAAGGTCAAGGTCTTAAGACTTAACGTTTTCTTCTATTGTGAGCACGGGCAAATGGGTTTTCTCGGAGTGTTCACATGTTTTTTTCTTCATCCTTAAAAATAGCGGCAGGGTGCTCTCTCGCACTTGTTGACCTCCTCCTGGCAGTATGAGCCAGTCTCCAGTTCGGTGTATGGGATGTGAGGTCGATGGACATGAATCTCAGCGTATAGTTAAACTGGCAATATATATTATGGTTTTAGTATAGACTGGCCGACTCAGTTGCTATTGACTTCGAAGAGTGAACATTTGCTACGGAGAACGTGTTCTTCTTCGTCGATGGAAAATACTCGTGAAAGTTATTTGTGTCACTACTGCAAAAAAAAACCTTTTCTAAATGCTGCAATTCTCGTGTATATAGAAAATGACATTAGACTCTTTAACGGTCCTAAAGAGACCCGTCGCCTTCCTCTCACAATACAAGAGCAACGTGGTCTACACGTGACCAAGACCATGTGGGATATACAGCTTACCACACAGCTGCAAACTATCAACTCGAACCCAGTGACGGAGGGAGGACTATTTTTGACCAGACAGGGCGCCGGGAGACGTAATCGGTGAAACATTGCGAGGGTGCTAGAAGAAACGTGACGTCATGTCCGCACGCGGGAATTAAGAGGGTGTCAGACATGAATCAGCCCTATCAGTGCTAAACACGGTATCTGGAATTTATAGGTTTGCGCCAGCCAATAAATCAAATCCAAGAAAGGGGTAACCCCAGGCAGCAACTTTTGCCAACTTCGTGAACAAATGCCATGGTGATGCATTGCTGTCGAGCTCAGTAGATGTTTACCGTTCTTTCTTATAATGCTGAAAGATTGCTACACGCCAGTAAAATATTTCCCCGCAAAGTTGGCAGAAACTATTGTCCTGGATTGCCGTTTCTTTTTTTATTTTTTTCCAACTCCCCACGCACTCGAGTTCAAATGCAAAATTTGTTTTTACTGTGGATGATTTTTTGTGTTTTCCTGATACGATATCAATGGCAACTTAATAAAAATACGATATATTTTTAAAAATAATACTTCTCATGTTAAGTAGTGTAAACGTGAGAATTAACTAAACACTTAGAACACTGTGTCCGAGTGTAACTCAGGCTACACTAAAAAGGAACATTTCTCTATCACTGAATACAAAATCCGCATGCCCGTAGTTTCATTTTCTCCTTAATGCTTCTCAGGATTTTAAAAGTACGTTACAACACATCAACTCTGATTACCGAGAGTAAAAATAATATTTATATAACAACTCTAATAAACAATGTAGATCGTATTACATTTTACGTACGAAGGTATAGTTTATTGGGAGACTGTCAACTCGGTTCTCTATTCGCTGATATCATGCCAGTAATAAACTTAATTCAGTGTATTTAGTGTGTCAAATATGTTACGAACCATTATGACTATGGCAAGTATGAAAGCAGAGACCAGCAGAATCGACGTTCTTATCATACATGATGTAGTTTATTCACGGTCTCTTCTCACCTGTTGAATCAAACCTTTGAGAAATCACTCACTGTAAAACGTGTTTGGTTTTTTCTGACCATGTAATTTATCATAAGCGATATATATTTCTGTGAAAATAAAAGTATCTTATTTTTAGTTAAACTGGATTTTTACTTATGTTTTATCTTTAAATCATGACATTCCATTTATAATTATTAGTATCAATAAAAACAGAGAAAATAGGTATGTTGGCAATTCCTAGTAAGAAATCCTTCTTATGCAGAATATTTCTAAACTGAGAGCGCAATAATTCGGTGCGTTGTCCATTTGGTGTAATTTTCTAAGACTTAGTTAATCTTATTTTGCATGAGGCGGAGGAGTATCCTGAAAGTATAACTTTAGCAGAACTTCAGAAAAGTTGGAAGTAATAGTGATTGAACTCTAAATGTGACACAATTCTAGTTTATCTTGAATGCCAGTAAAAGTGTATTCAGTACGAACTGTTATATGTACTATATACGTGTTTAAGTTTTCACAGCTTGTATCACTCCGCCTGTCATTGTACGTGGAAAGTACTGGTTGTTTTGTAGACCACCGCACATTCGTCATGAGTACAGACGTGCAAAACTCGAGTTATTAATAGGTGGAAAAATTCGCGACTTCATTTTATGGCAAGCTAGACTTCAAACACTTGTACGGGCTGTTCGTGGTTAAATAAGAACTTTTGAAATCAACCTTTGGAAAAGGTCACTACCTATACCTTCGTATATTGACACGGACACGCTGGCTGGCATGTGACCTGTAAATTTGGCAACGACGAAGGGAAAGTAGTTCCACGTTTAAAAGTTTAATTTAAAGTGTTAGGTAAACATTTCTGAAAACTGAAATGATTTATTTCGCTTTCTGCTTTATTTTAATGCATATGCAAACAAGCAATTCTGTAAAATATCTACTTTTCTAATAATTTCGCAGGTTCACTTAACCGACGCATGAACGACGTGACCACGCCCATAGTAAAGTTAATTTTTACTTAAGGTGCAATAATACTCAGTGTGCATACAAGTAGATCGTAGGCATGGCTTTCAAACGTGCTCAGTTTACAATAAAAAGCACATACACTTCAGTTATGTTTGCAGGTGGTTCACAGTTTATTAGACACTCCCAGGAAAACTCTGAGCCAATAACAGACCTGCAAGTATTGAATCTCGTGTCACCTGGTATTAGTAAAATGGCTACACACTAATGTAGCAATAACGAACAGAAAGCTGAGGCTCGAAAATGCATATGACAGTGCAGTCCAACTTACACGTAATTTTAAGGCGCTAAATTTTCCCGTCCCTAATTATTATTCGCCAACATGATAGTCTTAATTTCGCTATACCTACCTGAGCGCTATTCGTGATTTCATCGACTAATGAAAACTATGAATTTACCCACGTGACCATTTGTTGGGATCGGTGGCTATACTGTTGGGCTTTAACTGTTGGCTTAAAAGCGTTTATGGGGCGTGCCCGACAAGTTTTCGGCCAATGGAATAACTCCAACAACCATACAATGTAACGGAGTTACGCTGCCTCGCGCCGATCATGGGTGCTTACGTATTCGAAGACGTTGCCCGTTGGCGGCAGCCGAGGAGGCGTTAGACTCCGCGACGCGGGTGCTTGGTAGTTCGATGAAGGTCGGAACTATAATGAGCGCGCGGCGTTTCTTTCCACCTAGCGGTGGCCGAGGCGACTGAAAGAGGGTCGCCTTGTGACGTCAGCGCCGCCTTTGAATTAGATTGGACGAAGATCTGCTTCCGTTTCGAGTATGTTCTCCACAGTTTTGGGGTGGTTGGCGGTTGCGAAAACTACACCATAAATACCCTTAAGTAATTGTATATACTTATGTAACTATGTATATTTTTGCAATGGCACATTTTTATTGTAACCCATAAATTTTATAAGGTTTTTAAAGTGTTTAAATAATTATAATTTTTAAATATATTTATGTAATTTTTGCATACATTTTGTAAAGCTATTTGATTTTTAAAATTGTTTGTATTTTTCTTTGGGGTGGAGGAAAACGTAAAAAAGAACAAGTGCCCAGTAATTAAAAGTAAACAAGGAATTTTTTCTTTTACTTTCTGCAGTTACCTTCTCAAACTGAAAATCATAAGGCTTCTACTGATCCATCTGTTACTATAATTCTTATTCGCCTCCGATGTATGTTCATCATGGATGACATGGTTGTGGAGTTGGGGGCGAGTTTTGTGCATGTGACAGAGTGGTGTGGTGGACAGTAAGGCCGCTCTGTTGCAACCTCTGGGAGTCTAGTCTGTAGCCACAAAATAAGGCGAATTTTGCATGTATTCGCCATTGAACATTCAACTGTCATAATCATATAATAAAAACACGCCATAAAAACGCATTATAACTACCAAATTTGGCCGACCTCCCGTGGCGCAGTCGGTTGGTGCGCCACCGATCTGGGGTGCGAGAGGCTCTGAGCCCGAAACCCATGTAAGGCATCGGTGTTGGTTTTAATTCGGTAAGTTAGTTTATAAGCCGTCCCCTGACAAGCTTTCAGGCATAAAAATCTGGGGACGTTAAGCAGCACTTTACAATCCAACTTTATTTGAATATTAGTTACATATTTGTAATGAAGTGAATTTTTTACATTTTAAATAAAATAATTGTCACTATTGTTTGTCTGATTTGCATGAATTTCGTTACTGTAGTACGAACCACCACGCCCGTCATTTTCACAATACTGGGTACTTGATGCGTTTTTACCCTGAAACAAAAAAAAATCATTTTAAAGCCGCAAGCATATATAATCTTGCATGTGCAACGAACAGGATACTTTATTATTGCAGAATATTTAAAAAAAAAAGGCGCTGTTAAAAATTTTAATTAGTTGGTTAACCTTTAAAAATCACAATAATAAGTTGAGAACTATTTTCTGGCGCAGTCATACTGTGACGCGACAAGTCAGCCAGTGGCTTTGACCCTGTCACAGGCAGTGTTTACCTCTGCTCCCATCTTGGGACTGATAAAATAGAAAATCTCTATTCACGCAGATTTTTAAAAGTGATTTTAACGCAAAGTTTGATTTAATCTAAAATGTTTCTTGACATCACAACAGTGGCTAGTTGCAATTCCCTTTAAATCCAACACTCGGTTCACATACAGTAAAGGTTTAGCTTCAAAATTTTTCTACTTTTAAATGTTATCTTGAAAGTTAAAAACTGAAATATGGGCGAACCACGTAACAATATTCCAAGGAATTTTTTGGAGGCCCCGAATCAGACTGCGGTGGAAACGTCGAGGAAAGAAGCTACCGACGTTAGCGTCATCAGACCCATCAGAGCAGACTAACATCCCCCCCCCCCTGCCCCGTATGTAATGCTCGTATTCCACTTGCCCACTAACTCCTCCGGAACAGCCTCAAATAAAGAGCTACGTAGTTCATTTGCATATACGGACGCTTTCTCTCCTTCCTGTCACAAGCAAAAATACTAAAATAATCTAGAAACCTCAGAAAGATATACAAAACATGTATATTTGTATGTAACTTATTTTAAAACGCGTTGTATATGTAATTATCAAACAACCACGCCTTTTAAAAGTTATTCGATCTCAGGAGGGAGTCGTAAGAGAGAAACTGCGCAAGTGTGTGTGAATGTGTGTGAGTGCGCGCGCGTGTGCATATACAGGATGATTCTAAATTCATGGGACAAACATTGAGGGGTGGTAGAGCTCACTAAAACAAACCATTATTGTATAGGTATATATGGGCGGAAGTGACGCGATGAGGCACAAACACAAAAACATAACACATTAACGGAAACATAAAATGTTCATTAGCAGCATACTTAACGAGTGATTCCGTACAGAAAATGTTAAAACAGTTGCTGGAAATGCATCCACCAACAGTCACGCATGCTTGGCGACCTCTACATATGGCGTGATTGGCTGACAATGGTGGCGTGCGTGAAATACCCGGCGTATTTGAATCCGTTCGCCAATCACTCCACCGACGCTACCAAGCTTGCATTACTGTCGATGATAGCAGTTTTAAGCTATTATTATAAACATTGCTGTAAAAAGGCATTTAGCGGCGACGTAAATAAACAATGTGTTGCATTTTTTGTGTTATTTTTGTGTTTGTGCCTCAACGCGTCATTCCCGCCCATATAATCCTTTACAATAATTGTTTGTTTTAGTGAGCTCTACCACCCCTCATTGTTTGTCCCATGATTTTAGAATCATCCTGTATATAACATTAGTTAATACATTACCTCAAAAAGCATTTTTAAAAACATATAAAAAATTTTGTGGAACATTTATGATGCAAGTAGTTTAAATGCCGATTTAAATAAATTACTGTATTCGTCCCCAACACAACTTAAGAACTTTATAATAATCAGTTATTCTGTTAGTATGATTCAATTACTTACTAATTGGAAATAATTACCCAGTCATTAATTTCACTTTTCCAAGTCAAATGGTTAGAGCGAACACGGCAACAAGCACATAAGTTTGAGAACGGTGTTCATGATATTTTGCATACTAAAGCGGTTCAGTATATATCAAGATGGTGAGTATCCAATAATTAGAATAACGGCGTATGGGCACTGGTAAATAGTTTCTTTTTTTTTTTTAGATATATATTTTTTAAATGTTTTCGGAGGTTTATCATATTTGTAAACTTCCCAAAATGTCTTAATTTCTCTTTTAAGATTGTTTGGGAAGTTTACAGAAAATGTGTATGACTGTCAAAAGTACACCTATGCTGCGAATGACTTTGTGTTGTTAAATTCCACTAGTATTGCGAAATTTAATAAACGTCAAAGACCGAAGTCATTCCCCGTGCTATTGTGGTTGCTGTACCATAAGGTATGTTTTCTAGCGAATTTTGATTTTCCACTCGTTTTATTCATTCAAAGATCTGCTTCAGAACAGCCGATTATAATTTAGTCACTGTTATATTAAAAAATGAAGTCCCATTCTACGAAATTAACATAATAACGCCGTTAAAAGCTTATAAAACTGTTTCTATACACATTACTTACCTGCTCAAGCGTGCTGTCTACTCAACTCAGACGGCCAACTCTTTACAATATGTTGAAATCGGTACCGAATATTTATTTTTAAAAGATAGCTGAAGTAGGAAAAGAATCTAGATAGAGAGATGGAGAGAGAAATACATGTCAGATTGTTCGGTTCGTCTTGTAAGAAACTAAATTATCTAAATGCGAAAGAGAGCCTCAGAGAGTTCATAAATGAAGTCACAAATAAAAAGTTTTCTTGGGCTTTCAGACACCGTAATTATAGCGGAAATGTCACACTTTTCTTTCCAGAACTGTGACAGATTTTTACCTCACGTTGCTGTTACCTCCGGTACGATTCCCACGTGGGAAAATCCAAGCGCGACCCCGCCGGGAATTGAGCCCGGTTCGCCTAGGTGGGAGGCGAGTGGTCTGACCACTACACCGCCGCGACCGCTGCAATTTGTATATAATAGAAGTGCGGGTTTTCGCTGAGTTACAATCTAAATTCGAGTCAGTGAAAACCACTGATTCACAGCGAAATTAAACTCCACAAAATATTTAGATGAAATGCTGCAAGATATTGCTTCGGATCAGTAAAAATACTAAGTTAATTTTAAAAAGTAAATAATTGGCGAACACGTGATGAATATACAAATTTATGCAATATAAGAAATTTTTAAGAAATATTTTTTTAAGAGATACACGATATAGTAAGACGTATGTCATATGTTAAATGCGACTTTGATGTTTTACGTAACAAAAGCTTAAAATACCAAATACATGTTACGTAATTTGTTTCCTTTTATAGGAGCAAAATAGAGCAGAAAAATTGTCCTTGAGTACAAGTTATAAATATATGTTACAAGATGACTTTGCATTTTCTAAGCTTTTTCAAACTTGTTTCGAGAATTTTTAATTATATTTTTACTTAAATATTTTTTCATTTGCAGAATTTTTTTATACCCCTTCGTATTTGCACCAAGACCAAACTCTTGGTTCATAAACTATTTGAGTTTAAAGTTTGTCGCTACTAGACCACCTGAGTTATACAGGGTGGTGGCCAGTAGTTTATATAGTTAAATTTTATTGGTGCAGACTAAGGACACCTGAGGTGGTTGCGTTAGGGGTAAACAATTACTCATATTCACTGTTATTTAACACACCAGGATTTTACTGATCAGAAGGTTACATAGTTATTTACACACACTGGCGAGACTGAGCCCCCCTGCAAGTCGCTTGCCTGAAGGGCTGATGGGCTGAATACTATGCGTCGGGGAAGGTTGTTGAAGGGAGACGTCTCTCTACTTATATTTGACTGCGGCGAGTTGTCTTCGTTGGTAGCTGAGGCATGGTGAGTTGGGTGGCCCTTGTTCAGGACCTTGGACTGGCTCTCGTTTGCGTGCTGTACTAAGTTGGCTTTTTCCTACGGCTTTGACGGTCTCTCTCTGAAGTCCGGGATTTGTTTTCCCGTGACTTGTACTTTCCTTGCGACCCCGGCTGGCGTTCCTGGTTGGAGAGTGCTTCCTCCTCGTCCTACTTCCGGCTATCGCGTTTCTGCATTCTTCACCGCGGAAACTGCCACTACATTTCGGAAATTAACTCATAAGTTCTCGGTACTTTTAATGGGTTTGTCTCGGGAATTTACACATGAAGTTTCAGCTGTTCCTGGGTTCTCTCCTCGGTGACGTTTCTATTGACTCCTTGACTTACTGACTGCTCGCATCGTCGCCATACGGCGCACGACTACACCTTCTCGAGGAATGACACCACTCGGACTGGGGCTACCACTCGTTTCCGGGAATTTACTCATATTCTCGGCACTGTTCTCGTCACACGACTGTTTACTCCCGTTTCGGCTTCTCCCGTTTCGATTGCACCAATCTCGTCTCGCAGCTGTACCGCCGAACAACTCCCATCTTGGCTGGCGATAATTGCTCCCGAACAACTGACTGTGAACAACTGATTACAACTGATTGCCTGGGCCAGGCCCGAACTCCGGCCCTTTGATACCACTGCCTCTTGCCTAACTGCCTTCTCTGTCTTGCATCGCGGCTGCCGAACAACTCCTTGCTCACGACTGACTGATGACAACTGCCGATGACAACTGACTGATCACCACTGACTATCGCGACTGTCTGACGACAACCGACTNGACTGACTGATGACAACTGCCGATGACAACTGACTGATCACCACTGACTATCGCGACTGTCTGACGACAACCGACTGAATGATCACGAACCTTGGCTGCTCCCGAATTTAACCCGTCTCCCGATATATTCAAATTGGCTGTCAGCAGTTNAATGATCACGAACCTTGGCTGCTCCCGAATTTAACCCGTCTCCCGATATATTCAAATTGGCTGTCAGCAGTTTGTCTGAAAAATGGAATTCCCCCATGTAACTAGCATGTTTTTTGTATAGGATTTAGTGTCTCTTCAGCGGCTCGCGCGCTCCAACTGATGGTGGAGGGAGGGGTGCAGCAAGCATCTCGGGGGTTCCTGTAAGATGTGTCGGCAGTAATTCTCGGCGGGGGTTACCCTGTTTCCTTCGTGGAGGGCTTATATCGGGACTTTCCCTGTTTTTCTCTCGCTTCGATTCTTCCCCCGCGTGTCCTTATACGGCGGGACTTCCCCGGGGTTATTCCTCCCAGGGTGTGAATACAGCTCAATTCTTATCCTCTGTACCCGTCACACGTCAAGTTTACAGTTGAATAATTAAATTATTAACATATCGCTTCAAACACCGAAACTAATAATGGGTTATTTCACTTGATGATATGATGTTAATATCAGCAACTGTTTTGTATTTCATTGGTCCACATGTTCCACCAAATAAGTGTGCACAGAAATAGACTTCTCAATAAATAAAGTATATTGAAAAATAGATAATAGGAGCGGGCTTTGTTCGTAGTAGCGGGTGCAGAAAATGTACATAAAATGTTGCACAGATCTACTCTGTTTCGCAAGTAATTTGTGTACTTACTGAGGTCTGTAGATAGTTGGGCTTAACGTCTCGTTGACAGCGAGGTCGTTAAGAGACGAAGAAAGTTTCTCAGGGAAGAGGGATCGGGGGAGGAATTGGAAGGAATCGGCCATGACTTTTGTTAAGGAACTATCCCATCGCTTTCGGGAAACCATGGAAAACCGAAATCAGGATAGCTGGATCGGGATTCGAACCGCGGTTTTCCGAACGGGAGTCCTAAGTTGAACCACTGCGCCACCGTAACAGTACACCGTGTTTTAGCGCGACAGTGCAACTCATCCAAAACGTACCGAAGTAACCTCTTTGTAGTACCCGCATCTTTCGAAGTCATTACATAAATACAGCTGCATATTCCTCTGTTCGCTGTTTCATGCGCGAAGCCAGATTACGTTATTAAGTTTATGAACACGAATACCTGCCATTTTCATTACAGATGTTGCGTTAGACGAGCTGCAGTTATTAAATCGTTTTCGAAAATATCAAGATTAAAGCACGTCTCTAGGAAATCAAAAGTTCTCCATGCACTTCAGATTGTGAGAATGTTTTTTTTTTTTAATGAGACTACACTATAAACAATGTCAAAAGTATAAATAGGCTCTTCACGGTTAATTGAGCACTTTTGAAATCAACCTTTGAAAAAATCTCACTGACACACTAGCATATGTTTCGACGCACACACTGACTGGCATGCGCCCAGTTAAGTTNACCTTTGAAAAAATCTCACTGACACACTAGCATATGTTTCGACGCACACACTGACTGGCATGCGCCCAGTTAAGTTCGTAATGACGGAGGAAAAATAGTTCCACGTATTATCGTTGAAATAAAAGTGTCAGATAAACGTTCGAGAATTCTCAAATTATTTATTTTTATTTCCGTTTTTTATGCGTATGAGTGTAAGAATCAGCAAATTCTTAAAATGTTTTCTTTTCAAATAATTTGTCAGTTTTACTTTACCGACTCCTGAATAAAGTGACTAGGCCCATGGTAATGTTAGTTATACGTATGGCGAAAGAATACACAATGTGCATACAACTAGTTTAAAAGCAGGGCTTTCCAAAGTGCTTAGGTTACAGTGAACAAATGAAGCTATGCTTATAATTATAGAAACAGGAAAATCGCCAAAAAAAACTTTAGCCAAGATATTTCCGAAAAGACTGTAGTGTGTTGATTCTTGAATGGTTGCATGAGGCGATTCGACTCGGCGTAACTGTACGCAGGCCATTAAAAACTTTCATTACTTCAGTACCAGAATTTTCATTGGCCGAGTGAAATGTAAAAGCACGGGTGTCGAATAAGAATCTTATGCATGGCTTTTGCTTTTTCACTGAAAATAAGGGGGTTTACACAATTTAAAACTTCAAGCAGCAAGCAGTAGGATTTGGCAGAGAGAAGTAACCAAACACAAATTAAGTACACCACAACAACGCATATTTAAAGTGTGTTGTTTGAAATAGAAAGAAAAAAAACCTTTATTTAGTTGCATTTTGTTTTCTCAATCGTTTTTAGCAGCAGTGGAATAGAAATAAATCGCTGCTGCGTAAACTAAATTTTTGCGAGGTTACTGATCACTGTCAGACCCTATCGCATACTGCTTAAGTTTTCAGTTGTGTAAGCCTCTGATGCTGACTCAGGCTGCATAACAGGAGCGGAACTGTGATTTGCAGCGTCGGCAAGCCTTCCAATCAGTCGCGCCACGAATGATAGAGCGTGTTCAGTGGAGGGGAAGGACTGCCAAGAGGCAGACTTGAGGGCCAAACACGAACTGTGACGCCTGAAGCAGCTGCTTGCTGTATTCACTAGAAGGTAACATTTAAAGCGCACTTTGTTTTGAATGTTCACCCACTCACTCGCCGTGTCTACGATCGTGGAAGTGTTTCACGTGAAGGATGTTTATGGCCGGTGCTGTACGCAGCGAGGAGCCGGTGCCTCGAGAGCCTTCGCCACGGATAACCTGATGTTTTGTTAACGTTACCGCGCCTCTCGTTAACGAATGGCTGATGCTAACGTTTTAGAGCATGCAGCCCGTTTTTCATTATTCTTTAAAGTGCACTTGACGCAAGTACGGTACAAATATAAATATTAGGCCTACAAGATTGCAACACTTTGGCTCACGAATTAATGCGAATGGCCAAACGGGTCATGCTTTCTACACAGTTGTATCTCTCTATCTATCTATCTATCTATCTCTCGCCTCTCCTCCCTTTCATCAGCCTCCTTTTTCGTTTTAACAGCGTCAGANATCTATCTATCTATCTATCTATCTCTCGCCTCTCCTCCCTTTCATCAGCCTCCTTTTTCGTTTTAACAGCGTCAGACACGGTCGAGATAAAATATTAACCTGTAATACGCGTAATGTGCTACATCGTGAATAACAAAAATGTTTTAATAACATGTATAATCATCACCGTAAAAACTGCCGTCGAAACAGATTGTTACAAAATTTATAAAGCCAGTCTAAAGAGAGCCATAGTCCTAAATTGTGAACATTTATAGGTGCATTGTGTTTTTTATTGTTTTTTTTTAATATGCCAGCATTCTTTGAGCAGCTGAAACTTTTAAATGAAGTATTTGGCGTTTGGTATAATATAAGTCACATGGTAGTGTTTTTGTTTACGTATAGTGGAAGGATATGTGATAGACGGCTGAAAGTTGAACTTTAGCAGGGCTTCAGAAAAATTTGTCAACTTATCATGAATGGACTATAGCGTGTCTTTCTCAAGCTTGTCTGTTAGATTTACGTGAAAAGCGTCCAACCTAATAGATAAGGCTTCATTTAACACAGATAAAATATCATAGGTGAAACATTTCTGAAGAATGAATGAAAAAATAATATTAATTCGTAGATGTCCTCTCTAGCGTAGATTTACTCGTCGTACAGCAAGAGAATTGTATTCTGCCTTCATTTCTTCTTAAAATTCCTAAATCTCTGTAAATTTCACTTTTGTTCATTACCACTGGATAATTTCAAGTCGCCCGCCTACCTGGCGCATGAACTGCGTTGCAGTGTGTTTGAAACACACGTTTTTCCACGAAACTATTAAACGTGCGTCCAATTTGCTTTTATACGAAAGGAACACACTTCATACGATGTCTGTTGAGTGCTTTCAAGATGTCACGCTCATTAGAAACACCATTACACACCACTCCAACATAGCTGAAAACGGCTTTTTCAAAGTGATGTATCTCAAAATTTACCTATCCGTCACATACAAACAAAAATACACAAGGACCCTGCATTAACCATGCCACAGACTTTCCACCGATAAAATTATAAGAGTCACCGCTGAAACTCGCATAGGTACACGCAGCACGGCCTGTATGCGGTACGTCTGCTGGGGCATCAACAAGTGCCAGCGTGCGAACTATTCAACGGCCCAGTCGTGTACCGTTATTGACTGCATGACACAAAGCTTTACGCCTCACCTGGGACCGCCAACACCGNTTCAACGGCCCAGTCGTGTACCGTTATTGACTGCATGACACAAAGCTTTACGCCTCACCTGGGACCGCCAACACCGGCATTGGACTGTTGATGACTGGAAACACGTTGCCTGGTTTGACGAGTCTCATTTCCAATTGTATCGGGCAGATGGACGTGTACGAGTATGGAGACATCCTCGTGAATCCATGGACCCTATGTGTCAACAGGGGACTGTTCAAGAGGGTGGAGGCTCTATCATGGTATGTGGAGTGTGCAGTTGGCGTGAAATGCGACCCCTGATACGTCTAGATACGACTTTGACAGGTGACAGATATGTAAGCATCCTGTCCGATCACCCGCACCCATTCATGTCCATTGTGCATTCCGACGGACATGGACAATTCCAGCAGGACAATGTGACACCCCACACGTCNTTCAACGGCCCAGTCGTGTACCGTTATTGACTGCATGACACAAAGCTTTACGCCTCACCTGGGACCGCCAACACCGCCATTGGACTGTTGATGACTGGAAACACGTTGCCTGGTTTGACGAGTCTCATTTCCAATTGTATCGGGCAGATGGACGTGTACGAGTATGGAGACATCCTCGTGAATCCATGGACCCTATGCGTCAACAGGGGACTGTTCAAGAGGGTGGAGGCTCTATCATGGTATGTGGAGTGTGCAGTTGGCGTGAAATGCGACCCCTGATACGTCTAGATACGACTTTGACAGGTGACAGATATGTAAGCATCCTGTCCGATCACCTGCACCCATTCATGTCCATTGTGCATTCCGACGGACATGGACAATTCCAGCAGGACAATGTGACACCCCACACGTCGAGAGTTGCTACCGAGTGGCTCCAGAAACACTCTTCTGATTTTAGACACTTCCATTGTCCACCTAAATCACCAGACATGAACATTATTGAGCATATCTGGGATGCCTTGCAACGTGCTGTTCAGAAGAAATCTCCACCGCCTCGCACTCCTATGGATTTGTGGACTGCCCTGCAGGATTCATGGTGTGAATTGCGTCCTGCATACCTTCAGACATTAGTCAAGTCCATGCCACGTCGTTTTGCGGCACTTCTGCGTACTCGCGGGGGCCCTGCACGATATTAGGTAGGTGTACCAGTTTTTTTGGCTCTTCAGTGTATATCGTAGACAGTTGCCTTACTTAGTACTGTCCTAATGCGCAGCGCAGCTAGCGCTCTCTCTCTTTCCCTCTCTTTCCCTCTCTTTCCCTCTCTCTCCCTCTCTCTCCCTCTCTCCCTCCCCCTATTTCCCTCTGTCTCCCCCTCTCGCCCTCTCTCTCCCTCTCTCTCTCTGGCGGGGAACTCATGTTGAAGTTAATACTAAACGCGTTCCCTCAAGTCATAGCAGTTCCATTTATTACGCGTGTGTTAACACCTGCAACTAGTATTGTTTTCTGTAATAAAAACCCTGAAAAATTACTTTAAATTCTTTTGTTGTGTATGTAATCGTGTAGATACACTACGATTTTGTGTCTTTTGTTTCTCTTAGCAAGATATTTATTCACTTATATTGTGTCACGTCTGCTGAAGGATCGCAACTATTCTAAGGACACTTAAAAATCCCTAAACAAAATGCCTTGCTATAAATTGTCCGTTTTTTTGGTTCTATTTAAGGGACTGGGTTTCCTTTTGGGAAACTATAAAATATGTAGTTATAACTGTCATAAGAGGAGCCATAATAACGAAGTACACGGAATTATTGTATTCCACAAAACTGGAAGCCATAAATGATTCTGTATTCTTTAATTAATAATCTATTTAAATATTGCATCAAAAATTATGGTTTTCAGTTTACTGCGTATGTTTAACTGCAATAATCGTTTGTTACTTCCTATTACGCAAATTATAGTTTAAGTACATACTCGGTATCCATGACAACTCAATGTCGAGTTTAACTAAAACTCAATAAGTAAAGATAAATTAATATGTTTTTACTTATCAGCATAAACTTTTTTTATATATTATTAAATTTGAAATTATGGAAGAGTTTTATTTTTATTTATTTTTTTTGTGCGCGTAACATTCTGCCCATAAAAGATCACTTGTTAAATTCGTCACTCGTTCGAGAATATATAGGTTGTTCTTGCACTGAAAAGTTCCTTTCATCAANCCTCTCTCTCTCTGGCGGGGAACTCATGTTGAAGTTAATACTAAACGCGTTCCCTCAAGTCATAGCAGTTCCATTTATTACGCGTGTGTTAACACCTGCAACTAGTATTGTTTTCTGTAATAAAAACCCTGAAAAATTACTTTAAATTCTTTTGTTGTGTATGTAATCGTGTAGATACACTACGATTTTGTGTCTTTTGTTTCTCTTAGCAAGATATTTATTCACTTATATTGTGTCACGTCTGCTGAAGGATCGCAACTATTCTAAGGACACTTAAAAATCCCTAAACAAAATGCCTTGCTATAAATTGTCCGTTTTTTTGGTTCTACTTAAGGGACTGGGTTTCCTTTTGGGAAACTATAAAATATGTAGTTATAACTGTCATAAGAGGAGCCATAATAACGAAGTACACGGAATTATCGTATTCCACAAAACTGGAAGCCATAAATGATTCTGTATTCTTTAATTAGTAATCTATTTAAATATTGCATCAAAAATTATGGTTTTCAGTTTACTGCGTATGTTTAACTGCAATAATCGGTTGTTACTTCCTATTACGCAAATTATAGTTTAAGTACATATTCGGTATCCATGACAACTCAATGTCGAGTTTAACTAAAACTCAATAAGTAAAGATAAATTAATATGTTTTTACTTATCAGCATAAACTTTTTTTATATATTATTAAATTTGAAATTATGGAAGAGTTTTATTTTTATTTATTTTTTTTTTGTGCGCGTAACATTCTGCCCATACAAGATCACTTGTTAAATTCGTCACTCGTTCGAGAATATATAGGTTGTTCTTGCACTGAAAAGTTCCTTTCATCAANCAAGATCACTTGTTAAATTCGTCACTCGTTCGAGAATATATAGGTTGTTCTTGCACTGAAAAGTTCCTTTCATCAAGTGCAAACTTAATTACGACATCGTTGGCGGGGAATTCTTTTATAGTGGAGTGTCTTTCAGGATCGACTTCATTCCATTAATTCACGAGCTCCGCTGTGCCGTCTTCCTTGTCATCTTAGAATCTGTCTCCTCATTCGCGTCAAACACGAGGGTTTCCTCTTTATTATTTTAATATAGCTAGTTCCTGCTTCGCCGTGGGCGCCTGTAGAGGTCAACCAGCTTCCGTGTCACGCTAGAATCACTATATTGGTTTTGTTTCTTTTCTAACGTCTCATGTTTCCTAATTGAGGTCAGCATTTCCTTTCATTGCCCTGGCTTGGTACTTCGCTCAGTATAATTAACGGCAATGTTTTCAGTGTAAGAACGGCAAAATAAAAATGGCTACGGCAATAAGAAACAAGGAGGCCACGGTGGTGTAGTAGTTAGACTACTCACCGCCCTCCTAGTCAAGCCGGATTCGACTCCCAGCGGTGTCGCTCCCGTATTTTCGCACGTGGGATTCATGCCGGACGATGGCGCTGGTTGGGGGAGGGGGTTATCTCGGGGATCTCCCGTTTCCCCCGCCTTTGCATTCCGGTGCTGCTCCATGTTTGGACGGTTCTTAACATCTAGGTATTGAGAGCCGATGGGGGGTGAAGCGACTCCGACACACACAGAACACTATCGTGGATAACCAAAGCGCAAGAGAACAAAAAGTTCTCAGCATTCGGTGTCGCACACCACATGTTGAGAAAGTAGCTATTCTCAGCATCTGGCTATTTCATCACAGTGCGTCCCTTTTTTAAGGGCTTTTTTTAAAGACATCGTAGTGCGTGAATTCCTGAAACATGAAATTAAAAACTGAATCCGAAGTACTTAGTATATTTTGATGGGGTTACATTTATTGACAGGATAGTATAATGCTGGTAACTATCATGCACAGCAATAATTGAGACTGTATATATAATTGTCTTAAAATTGATAAGATAATATCAACAACAAAATGAAATTAAAATTAATATTTCTTAAAGAAAAATAGGTTTCTGTAACAAAATGTTTTATATGTGACAAAATACTCAAATATAGACTACTTCCATTTAAAAAGTATTTGTCTTATCTACTTAAAATTATATAGTTCTAGGGTGGCCTACCACAACATTAGTTTTATGTTAAACTTGGCGACACCCGATGAAGTAGTTCCGGTAATAACCGAACTATCCAAACCTTTTTGTACCTTGTCAAAATTACTTGCACATATGTGTAGATGAAACTACTCTATATGCTATTCACGGTAAAGTGAACACTTTTGAAGGCACTCTTATTTGGAATAATAGTCAGGTAAATATATTTAATTTTAGCCTTAGACGTTAACTTCCGAGTGCGGTGGAATTTTCCACACACTGCGTTTATTACGAACATGGCAATATTTATTTAAAAATGTGGTTAAGTAATAAAAAATGGCTGAAAGGAAAAAGTAACTAGACCCTCAAAAGTGCTCACTTTACCATAAACAGCCTATAGACTAATTCATTGTAGAGGCAACTATTTTTTCATAGTTCACGAAATATCGCAGCTGGTTTTATACGGGTACAATTTTGAGAACGAAAAAACGCGAAGAAACTTATAGTTCTTCCTAGTGTCCCTTTCTGCAAACGCGACCTGAAATTAATTTTAAAATTTTCCCTTATTACGGGTCCTCCCCTTACTTTTAACGTTGGGCGTTTCGGCTAAGAATGATAGCGCAATGTGTGTGTGTGTGTTATGAGGAGGGGGACACCCAGAGCGCGTAGCGTCCTCGCAGTTCCCACCATTTACCGCTAGGGGACGGGTCGGGGCTCTCGCGTGGAAATTTACGACTGGCTCGTGAGCGCCGTTAGCGAACCTGGCGGCCGGGGCTGTTAACACACGGGGCGGCCGCGTGGTTTTATCTGCGCGGCGGTGTGTTGCGGTGCGAAGCCCAGGGGTCGGTCGGGGCGAGGAGGAGTAGAATTATTAATCCTCACGTCCTCCCTGGCTGCCCTGTCGTAAAACACGGCGGCCCCTTATTGTCCTGTGCTACGATGCCACGGGGTTGAACTCCACCCGTGCCCGGATAGCCCGGGGGGGACTTCATTGCCTCGTCGTCGTTTGGAAACCTCGCGCCTCTCTCACGTCGGCCTCTCAACACAGCTATGACTTCCTTCCGAACCAGTCCAGCGGCTCTTATGTTTACGGCAATCATAATATACATTGAGAAAAATTGTCTGTTCAACGAGATTTCTTATGGGAGAGTTTGGCATAGGGAAAATTCCAGCCGCTAATTGCGCAGTGTTCTAAAAAGTTACTTTTAATTAGAATTTTAAAATGCTTAAATTATAAAAGAGAAAGATTTTAATTTGTTACATAGTTATTTTGTATTTGATTTATGTTTATTGCAATTATCCTGTTTTAAAACGTATAAAATAGATATCTTGTACACATGCGACACTAGCGCTTATCTAGTGGCGAAAATTTTCCATTTGCTAAACATTTAACATTAATCTTACCAACCTGTAGTGGAAGTAACCTTAGCGCAACCAAATTAATTTTCATATAGGTGGAATTAAATATTTTGTGTGTTGAAACTAATTATTTTGTAGTTCTTATTTGTTTGCCTCGAACAATGATTTGGTTGGTGCAACTAAAGATTTGTTTGGCCCTACGTACTTTAATCAGTTTCAGATGTTAAATAACTTGAAGTCCGAACGTGAATAGAACCTAGATTGTTCGCTTCCGAGAGATACACTCTCACAACCTCAGCTAAAGTGGCTTATATCAAACGAGAACATTTTTTAATAAATACATTTCAATTACTCTACAACGTGCCAAATAAATATTTTAGGTTTTACAGCTTCACTTTTTAATTTCTTGTCGAACTTGTCTTGTTAGGTAGTTTATGCCATTATTAAGCGTCAATAAATTTACTAACAAACACTGTTGCTCTCCCAATTGGCACAACTACTACAAACAAACTCTGGAGCTGTGTTTTTTAACGAAGGCGATCAAATGAGTGGCCAAACTAGTACATACCATTGATCTAACAAAACATTTTGTTGACAGTCTAATTTTTTTGGCCTAACACATAGGTTTTGTTCTATTCACGCGTGCATTTTGTTAAATGAACAAGATTAATTTTGTTTCTTTCTAGTTTTTTTACTCAACAAAACATTTTGTTGGGGCAACTTAATATATATTGGCACTATACAAACAAATATTAGGTTGGATGTTCTCTCAGTGTAAACTGTTCACATTAAAATGAGCACTTTTGAAAGTCCTGCTTAAGATCTGTTTTTATGCGCATTGTGTATTCTTACACCATACGTATAATTAACATTGCCATGGCCACAGCTCTCTATTCGTGCGTCAGTGGTACTGCGAAATTATTATAACAGTAAATATCTTACAAATTTTCTAATTCTAACATGTACAGTATATGCATTAAAAAACAGAAAGCAACAGAAATAATTTCAGTATTCTCGATTGTTTACCTTACACTTTTAATTCGACGTTGCGAGATGAGACTACTTTTCCTCTGTCGTTGCCAACTTTACTGGACACATGCCAGTAGTGTGACAGTTACAATATATGCAAGTAGGAGCAGTGACATATTTCAACGTTGATTTAAAAAGCTCTCAATTAACGTGAAAAGCCTATGGCTGATATGGTAGTATGTAAAAAAAAATATGGTATTAATGTTAACGAATATTCTTAATGATAGATTTTCATGTCTGTAATAAAAATTATAACTTTCGTGGCTCGAATGGGTGTGTAGTAGAGATTATGGAGACTTTGGCGCATCGGGATCTGAGACCCGAGCGTTCGAGCTGTTCGTGCTCTGTCATTCCGATTGGCCGGCGGCCATCGTGGATACATGTGACCTTGACCTTGATATTTGAGCATGGCCCCGGTGACCTTTAACCCTGACTCCGGTGACCTTTAATCCAAAAATCCAAAGAAATACCAAACATTAAAAAAACATATATTTAAAAAATATTACAAATTTTTTAAAACATATTGTAATATTATGCCCCACATGTGGGTAGTCATATATGTAACGTTGCCTCGCGTCAGGTCACCATATATGTAACATTGCCTATGTTGTTTATGCCCGCCATAGTTGTAACGAGGCAGCCTCACAGTTAGGCGCCATATTTGTAACGTTGCACGTGGCGCATTCGGCCGCCATATATGTAATGATGAAGTGTCTGTGATGACGGCTGGAAGTAACCACTCAGCTACCTCAGTTGGTAGTACAGTAGCATGAAACATTAAAGGCACCAATAAACATAAATAAAGTCCAATGTTTGTTTATTACTCTGTACTTTTATTTACTGGAAAGATTGAAACAGTTCACATACAATCGTCAGGTATGCAGAGTACTAACCAGTTTACAGACAAACTAACAGAGAGCAGAGCCACAGTCGTTTAATTATTCATTTACATATTGAAAACATGCCTCGCCAGAATATTAATAATTAGAGACCTCCCACACTGGCGTAGAAATAATCAACCGTTGCCGGCGTAGAAATAATCAACCGTTGCTGGTGTGGGGGCTATGCGCCAACGTGGCCTCGACGACTACTGAGTATCGACTCCTTGGCCACTGTCCGTTATCTGTCGTCCATTCTCTCCGTCTGCCGGTTATCCACTGCTGGAAGGCAACAGGCACAAACTGTATTTGTCG
>NQII01005747.1:0-29952 GCA_002778355.1 Clitarchus hookeri | reverse complement strand
TTCGCAGATAAGGGCCTGCCCTGGGACGCCACACACACTCTTTCTACGCTATCGAAACTGCGTAGCCCGCTTAACTGCGCCGTCAGTCAGATAAAAATAATCGAACATCCTAGAGCAAAACTGTTGACGCAGTCTGAAAAATCTTTTATTGCTAATGCTAAGGCATAACAAAATTTAAGATTTTTGAAACAGCAAGCCTACGCCCGATAACATTATACCACGATAAACCGAACCACCAATTCTTTTAATTTCAAACCCGATAAAAATATTATGAAACTTAGCAAAACGAAAGAAAATTAACCGCGTATTCTGATAACTAATAACTTGCGTCGTTACATTACCCCCCTCGGTTTGGGATAGATTTTGAAGAAATCGTTCCCACAGTGAAACCTATTTTGAATGCTGCTACTCTGCAAACCACTGTGCCTCTGCTCCTTAACAACAATTTACAGATACAACATGGCAATTAACTCATTACAAAAATTCACTTTACCTGTTAAAGAAGAGTGACAATATATTAATGGGTATGCTGCAAGAAAATCATAAATTTCACTGGTTTTAGTTAGTTACCTGTTGTTATAATTTGTGGTTGAGGGTGTATTCACTACCTGTGCTAATGGTTATTCTTTGTGTGTTGCTCCCCTCTGGTTCCTCACTGGGATCAGTACACACCTTCCAAAAGAGGGACCCAGGTATGCCCAAAACTATAAAAACGCCACTGCGACTGCCTTACCTTAGGCCAGTGCTGACCATAAAATTAAAGCCACTGCTACTGCCTCTCAATAGGCCAGTGCTGACTATAAAAAAAGGTCCCCAGACCTGTTCTAATCCCTATAAGCTTACTCCTTATGCCACTGATCCCAGGACACCATAAACTGCAGCAACATCTCCTACTACTTGTAAATATTCTTAATGCTCAATACTATACAACACCTCAACCACCTAAGCCTTCGGAAACTTAGGTAACATTTACTGCATCCTTAATTACTCTTATTTATTATTCCTATTGTCAACTCTTAATGCAAAATAATAGTAATTATTTGTTTATTTACCATAACATAATTTTCAAATGTAAAATAAAACTTATTAATATCATATAGCACTTCCTGCTCGGTACTATGAATAAATAAATCCCATTAGTTACAATAACACAACTGTTTACATAATTGAAAAGGTATAACTCAGTTCACAAAATCTTCACAAATACAAAAACTCTCCTTTTAATCATAATATTATAACATTTTCCTTAGATTCATTAACAACTCCTTCTACTGCTAATACAGTTAAATATGTTCTGGACAATTTCACATTATTTATTTTAGTTGACAATTATTGCATGTATTAGTAAAGAAAAAAACCATACACACGTATGTGTACAACTAGTCCATTACTGCAGTGAGCTTCTACTCTATTTTGTGTTATTAAGTTTTACCTAGGACTTACCAATTCAAAAAAATTACCCTGTACAAAATAATTTTGTCTATATATGTGTACATAAACATAATGCACAAATTAAGATAAAAAGTAACTGCAAATAACTAACTGACCTTAAAAATATTATGCCCTGCACTATTTACAGTAATGAAATACAACTATCCGAATAGTTTTTGGTATGGCCTACTAAAAAAAGTGCCCTTGTTAATGAAAGAGTTGTTTTAACAAGTTTTAATACAATGCAAAAATAACAAATTGGAATGTGGTACATCCGACTGCTCTAAAATTCATCAGCTAATATTTCCTTTCATTACCACAAATTTTCTATTATTCCCATTACCAACTCCAATTGGTACTGCTGCACTATCACAAACTACCTGTTATTTATACCTAGTAATGAGAATATGCCTTAAGAAAAAAATTGGTACATACGTTTTGCTTACTAAATACATTCTACCTTTGAAAAGACAATTTGAATAATGCCAATGATTGGCAATCTGTTATTTTTCATTGAAATTATGAGTACATGCATACTAACCATTTATTACAATACTCAAAGTTTAATAAAAATAATGTATATATTAAAAAATTAAGTATCTAAATTGCAGTCTATCTGCTTTTATTCAATTTTTTCTTTATTTTTCTTTTCCTTTCCATTCTCACTTTTTCTCTCCATTTCCTTCCCTTTTTTCTTACTACCATCCTCATGCTGTACTTTAGCACTCTCTTCCTCTTCCCTACTGTCCTAAATCTACCACTCTTTTTCTTCTTTCTCTTCCCTTCGGTCTTTAATCTACCTTTCTTTCTCCTTTTCTTTTTCCTCACTACTTTTCTAACCCTTGTTTCAATCTTTGCTTCTTCCTTACAAAACATTTCCTGAACACCTTAAAGTGTTTCATTCTACGATACCCTTGTTTCTCAATATTACATAACCAAGTTACCGGCCGGCAGTTCCAAACGTGTCCACGAGCTACGCAACACGATACCGGCAGTTCCAGTGTTCCAGTGACCGATGCCGAAGTTCCAGGTACGAGACAACAGCCGTAACACGGTAATAAATCATCAATCAACAGTGAAGCCACCAGTACAAGTAAATTCGCCAAGAGTTATTTTGTTTATTTCGTGTGCAAGTATGTTAATTTCGCCACGAGTATTTTAGTTACTTTGTATACAGGTTATGTTATGATTGCAAGTAAATTCGCGACGAGTCATTTTGTTTAGTTTGTTAAAGGTAATGTTTATATTAATGACTAAATAGTAACTACTAAGTCGTCATCCAGTGCTCGTGGCAGTCGATATCGCAAATCTTGCCTGTCGCACATGAACAGCTGATCCTAATCGCAACATTGATTCATTAAAACCCTTTGGTCGTACCCCCCAAACCTGAAGTCTCCCTTCCTGCACTACATTTATCTTCAACTTAATGACTTCACAACAGTTAGGTACACTCTTCTCAAAATTATCAATTGGCCTCGGCAATTTCTTTTCTCTTAAAGGTACTGAGTGTCCAATAATAAATTCTGTATTTCTCCCCTCAGTTTTAACCTCTTTACTTATAACTTCAGCCTTTCTACCCTCAACATTAAACTCTTTGCATTCATTGTCACAGCCAGTATTACCTTCATTTTTTATGTCATTACTGTTTTTATTATCTTTACTTGGGGCAATTATTGTTGGAACCTTTCCTAACCTATTTATTTCCGTTTCAACCACCCAGTTGTCTATCTTTGTTATTAATTCTGCAAATTTGTTCCCACTCTTTTCTGCTTGTCGCCTAATTTCTTGCCCTAATTCATATTTAAGCTCCTGTTGTTCCTGTTTAAACTCCTGTTGTCCTTTCTGTAAGGACAACAGGATATTACACACTTCTGCTGACCATGAACACCTTCGTTTCTTGAGACAATTGTGTAATTTTATTTCAGTCACGACTTAGTAGTTTCGATTTAGCCATTAATATAAACATTACCTTTAACAAAATAAACAAAACGACTCGTCGCGAATTTACTTGCAATCATAACATAACCTGTATACAAAGTAACTAAAATACTAGTGACGAAATTAACATACTTGCACACGAAATAAACAAAATAACTCTTGGCGAATTTACTTGTACTGGTGGCTTCACTGTTGATTGATGATTTCTTACCATGTTACTGCTGTTGTCTCGTACCTGGAACTTCGGTGTTGGTCACTGGAACACTGGAACTGCCGGTATCGTGTTGCAAAGCTCGTAGACACGTTTGGAACTGCCAGCCGGTAACTTGGTTATGTGCTGCTCGATGTTCGTTAATCCCGAGTCGTCAAGGTGTGGTTAATCGCCCCACGTTGGGCGCCATATATGTAATATTGTGCCCCACATGTGGGTAGTCATATATGTAACATTGTCTCACATCAGGGCGCCATATATGTAACATTGCCTATGTTGTTTATGCCCGCCATAATTGTAACGAGGCAGCCTCACAGTTAGGCACCATATTGGTAACGTTGCACGCGGCGCATTCGGCCGCTATATATGTAATGATGAAGCGTCTGTGATGACGGCTGGAAGTAACCACTCGGCTAGATCAGTTGGTACTACAGTAGCATGAAACATTAAAGGTGCCAATAAACACAAATAAAGTCCAATGTTTGTTTATTACTCTGTACTTTTATTTACTGGAAAGATTGAAACAGTTCACATACAATCGTCAGGTATGCAGAGTATGAACCAGTTTACAGGCAAACTAACAGAGAGCAGCGCCACAGTCGTTTAATTATTCATTTGCGTCTCGAAAACTTGCCTACCCAGAATATTAATAATTAGAGACCTCCCACACCAGCATAGAAATAAAACGAGCAGGGTTAAGTTGCCGGTGTGGGGGCTATGTGCCACGCCCGACGCGGTCTCGATGACTNTTATCTACTTCATAAAAACTTGCCAGAAGAAAAACAAATGCAGCAACCTCCCACACCGGCTAAGAAATAATCTAGCACGTTCAAGTTTGCCGGTGTAAGGGTTATGCGCCAAGCCCGACGCAGCCTAGGCAAGCACTGAAGAGTCTACTGCTGAAGGGTGTCGACTGCTTGTTATCCACTGCTGGAAGGCGACAGGCAAACAAGGTATTTGTCATGTGCCTATCACCCCCCTCTCCACAGATAAGGGCCTGCCCTGGGCCGCCACACACACTCTTTCTACGAAAGCCGCTTAACTGCGCCATCAGTCAGATAAAAATAATCTAAATTCGTAGAGCAAAACTGTTGACGCAGTCTGAGAAAGCTTCTATTACTAATGCTAACGCATAACAAAATTTAAGATTTTTGAAACGGCAAACATACACCCGATAACATTACACCACGATAAAACGAACCACCACTGCTTTTAATTTCAAACCCGATAAAAATATTATGAAACTTAGAAAAACGAAAGAAAATTAACCGCGTGTTCTGATAACTAATAACTTGCATTGTTACAATATTTTAGAAATATTTAAAATGTATTTATTATTTATTTAAAAAAACTTAAATTTACGGAGGTTCCCCACACTCCTCTCCGCCCATACTCATTCCACCATATTGGTAGGTGCAGTCCGCCATCTTGGTAGGTGTCACAGCCACCATCCGCCATCTGGTTTTTTCCGATTGTCATTTGTTTATTCATTACTGGAGTTTGTCTCTTTCCTTCGTTCGACCGCCATCTTGATTTTTTCATTTTCCATTTGTTTTACATTGCTGGTGCTGTTCCCAGCACCGCACCTATCAGACAACTGACCCCCTCCACTTCCCCTTCCAAATTATTTAATTGACCAATTGCCTCACTCCTGATTCTCATTGGCTAAATGCCCACCCCCTTCCAATATATTTAATAGCTCCGCCAATGTTTCTCACTGGCTAATTACTCGGGTATTTTTGGAAACCTTCGTTCGACCAATTAGTCGGTTCCCCTCCATCCCTGTTTCTCATTGGCTAATTGTCCCACCCCCATTACTCCCTCCCCCAATTATTCACCTTCGTTCGACCAATTAGTCGGCAGGCCTCCACACCCACCCCTGATTCTCATTGGCTAACGTCACGTGACAATCTCTTGGATTGGCTAATTGCTCGTACATTTTCGGAAACCTTCATTCCGACCAATCGGAGGCCTACTTTAATTGCCAGTGCGAACTTTTTTCCCCTTAAAAACTCTTTATAAGCACACCCTGAAACCCCCCGGGAAATCAGTCATTTTTCTCGCTCTTAGAAATGTACGTGTGTTGTCCGAGCGTCCATAAAATCCTTTCGGCAATTTTGGCATTTGTAGGGGTGCGCTTGCTTAGTGCCTTGGAGAAACGGGACGAGTTACCATACCTGCCGAAATAATTTCTCCTGGTCTACGCACCTTACGAAAGTTCGACCGTATTCAAGTATTTGCCTGCCTACCTCCAGCAGGACGAACACTTGGGGGACTGCCTCCCGTGCAAGGAGTGTTTCGAGGGCTGCACCACCTCAGTTCCCGACACGCCTGCATCGCAGGGGTTGGTGCAAGGCCCGCCGAGCAGCCCTCGCGACGTCTGCGACCGTGGAAGACGACTTCCCTGTTTAAGACGACGTCCCCATTGAAAACGCCCTCCCCGTTTAAGACGGCCTCCCCGTGGAAGACGCCCTCCCCGTAGAATACGACGTCCGCGTGCAAGTTATCTACTAGCAAGCTGTACCCTTGGAAGATGCTCCCTTTCAAGAAATTTACTGGCAAGCACTACCCGGCGTGGAAACCAACCCAGAACACAGGTGCCCGATGTGTATGGACTTCGATAAAGCCTTAAATGACTTTGTAAAAAAAAAATTGAAACTCGGTGTGTGCATGGGAACCTAAGATTTTTTTATATAACATAAACATCTGTTGAAAAGGAAAAGTTTTGCAACATCCAAGATTGCCATCTCGTGCAGTGACGAAGACGAGAAAACTAAAGTATTCACTTTTTTAACGCCTTGCCCGTGGCAGCACCTCAACCGCACCATGCTACAGACGTACCGCCTACAGACGTACGAAACGCATGGACTTAGGTGGGAAAAGGGAAATATTCCGTACGAGGAAATTTCGGCAATGCTGGACTCTGAAATAATTCCCAATTACCCTGTGTATGTGTTTGGAAGACGTCAAAAGTCGGCAATTCCCAATGCGTGCCCCATCGGAACGAACTTTGTAGACCTTCACAAGCATTGCCGCTACCCGCCGTTTCGACAGCTTGTCGAGACGTAGGCCACAAGACTTCACAAGTGCAAAAATCAAAGATATTGCTGTGCCCTGTGCAACGCCGAAGCCCTAAGATTGTAGAGTTATTATAACCCGTGGTACGTTAAAAAAAAAAAGCTATAAGGAACCCATTGTACATTAAAATAATATATTACATGTGTAATGGCCTCCAAGACTCACAGAAGAAAAGCGTATAAAAAAAGTATCCCTTCTATTATGTAGAATAAAGATAATAATATTGTAATGTATGTGCATAAATGAATGTGTTTAAAACAATACATAGATTTTTATTTTATTTCGAATAATATCCTGCTCACGTAAGCTTTAAAAAACACTGTTGGTAAAGAAAAAATATTTAACATATCAGTTTTGTTATATTTAAAGAAAATAAAATATTTTGTATAAATAACTCTTTTGTTATAATTTAAAATAATATATTCAATTAGACTCTAGCCACCACTAACATAACGTTTATATATTTTTTACGTGTACGAACGTAATTATTTAAAAAATTAATTAAGGATTTGGAAAAAATCATGTGTCGTGTATGAATGCGTTATGCTGCTTTCTATAAAGTAATAATGGCTCGAAAAACACAAAAACAGAGTTAAAACCACTTCGCTACCCCTCATTATATGCGATACGCACAGTGAGAGATTCCATACATTCCCCTTAACCCAGGCATAGACGCTCATCATAGAAAACATTTCGTCCCAAGTTTAAAATCAGTACATAAGGAAATTTGGACAGCGGGAAAATAATACCCATATGGTTACTCCACGTGCGTTGATTTTTCTAGCACCCATTGTCAGCTTATAAAACTCTACATACGTATAAACAATGCCCATATAGTAAATTTTGAAAGGAAAAAAATGTATACCATGAGGAGACGCTAGCGTTAAGGTACCGGCCACTAGTACAAAATCATAAAAAACAGTTACCTTCCGCAAACAAATTTCTGTATTTTCATGCATTGGTGTGCTTTCGCTCCATTAAGAGATAGTTTATATGATCCGTGCTAAAACACCGCCACCCTCCCCTTCAGAGTCCCCTCAATTGCTACGTGACTTCAGCCGAATGAACACTGACATGGGAGCATGTGTATATGTGCGCGGTCTCTAATCCAGCCGGTGTCAATAGTATTCACTCTTTATGAATTACGCAAACTAAAACATAGTTTTATTCCCGAGATGCTAGTCCACCATGCAGATTTACACTGAGACGACAAAAGTCATGGGATACCTCCTAATATCGTGTCGGGCCTCCTTTTTCCCGACGAAGTGCAGCAACTCGACGTGGCATGGACTCAACAAGTCGTTGGAAGTTCCCGGCAGAAATATTGAGCCATCCTGCCTCTATAGGCGTCCATAATAGCGAAAGTGTTGCCGGTGCAGGAGTTTGTGCACAAACTGACTTCTCGATTATGTTCCATAAATGTTATATGGTTATGCCTGAAATTAGGTATTCTCGGCACACTCTTCACACTGTGGATCTCGGAATGTTGAATTCCCTAACCATTTCCGAAATGGAATGTCCCATGCGTCTAGCTCCAACTACCATTCCGTTTTCAAAGTCTGTTAATTCCCGTCGTGCGGCCATAATCACGCCAGAAACCTTTTCACATGAATCACTTGACTACAAATGAAAGCCCAACCAATGCACTGCCCATTTATACATTTTGTACGCGATACTACTACCATATGTATATTTGCATATTGCTATCCCATGACTTTTGTCACCTCTGTGTATACCACAATAATAATTACAGTAAAGACACGCGCACACAGCTCTCATTCACCACCTTTCAACCTTGTCGATATATAAAAGGAAAAACTTCACAAGTGCGAAAAAATAGAGCATATTGCAGCCCATGCATTATGGAGACCACAGAATTTTAGAGTTATGTTAATCCCTTTCGAATGTAGAAAATTAATTATGTGTACAATTGTTTTGTTAATAAATTCTGGCTCGAACTCCACCTTTGTTTTTTTCGTATAAAAAAATCGAATGTGAATTTTTTTATTAATTCCGGCGAAACCAAAGATACTTTGTGATTCTGTGAAACTAAGAAATAAGGGGGAAAAAAACTATAATTCTCCACTTGCTCATGCGTCAAACACACACACATACACACACACCTACGCACACTTCTAAACACACACCTACACACACAGAGAGCCTGAATTATCCCAATCGCAGGCGAGACTGATAGACAAATTAAAAAACTATTAAGACAAAAGCATACTTTTAGAAGTGGTCACGAGTCCCATTACAGAAGTAAACGAGAGGCACATGCAGTCGTAATCTGAGCTCGCGCACACGGCCAGCCGCGCTGCACCAGGTGTTGAATTGGACTTTGCCCTAGCGCACTGACCGCCGGGGGAGGCTTGTTGCTCCAGCAGCTTGTTTTATTTATCACGCAAGCCAACTTTAATTCATAGGATAATAAACCCAGATATCTGCACGCACAAGTCAATACCAGGGAAGACCAATGTTCAAGGTGACCTGGGTTCGATACTCAACTCTTTCGGTCCGAATTGATATTTTAAAAATCACTCCAGATGAATGCCAGTATGGTTTCTTGGTCGAGTCCTTATTTGTTCCCGCTAGCAACTCACTCCGTCTTAAAGAAGTATAACATTTACTTTTATTATTATTTTAGATTGCACACCACCTAAATAATGTAAACTCACGCTACTATTTTCCGAGAATCTAATACAGTCACGAATAAAAATATGTATATGTTTTCATTAAAAGAAGAAGGAGGTTGCGCCATTTTCTCTCACATCGAATCCGCAGCATTGGGCTGTCAGAATCACGAGCCAGCCACGTTTCAAGGAAGTAAAACATTTTTAAAAAATGGCAACACGTAATGCAGTATTAACTTTGAAAAATATCACTATATTGAGCACAAAGATTTATTTGGTATCAGTTATTCCTTGCATATTTCAGGCATACCGAGATACAATTTTGCATTTTACAGGTATTTAAAGCTACCATTTCGCACACAACGCGTTGTTGGCCAGTCTGATAACTCTAGGAATATATACTGAATGGGGTGATTATTATTCTCTTCGTAATCCAACGAACGACTCCTTTCATCGGCTGATGCATATACTTAGAAATATTTCCACGCCCACGTACACAGTGGTTAGTTAATGTTAAACTGTTTAGGAGGAAAAAATCTAAAAGAATAGTCGACCCGCTCACATCTGCAAACATGAGTGTAAACTTCCTTACATGAATAAACTATTTAAACCTTGTTGCGACGGGAAAAGCTGAAACNATATATATATATATATATATATATATATATACATACATATATATTTATATATATATACATACATATACACACAAACACGCGCGCATGAAACCAAATTAAGGTAAGAGAAACAGGCCTACAGAAATAGGGGGAAAATTTGCCCACTAACGAACTTTACATAATACACTTAATGCCCAAAACAGTGTTACATATTTATATTATCGAATCAAAGAGATATTCCTAAGTGAAAAAAATCCTAGTAATTTAAGATGTATTAATATTGAACCTTCAGAGGATACTTCTATGTTCACACGCGAAAAACATGACCATTCAGTCCCCTAACATAATTTTTTTCTAATATTACTGAGTACGCGTCATAATATCAGAGCTAATTACCGATTCTAAAATAGTCCCCAGTTATTTATGAACCTGTAGAGATACTTACGCATGTTGGCAATGTTTCAGCCCAGGCATGCAAGTGTATCACATAGGCACACGAACGATAAATTTTCAAAAGGTCAGAAGCAAGATCTTAATCACCCATTATCGGTGTTCATTTTTGCGACAAACTTTGTGCAACTCGATCACGCCCAGAAATAGTTATGATGCTTGCTAGCATACTTGCTCTCTACCAGCCCCTCGTGAGGCCATGAAGATACAAAAAATCAGGTATAATGCAAGTACGTAAGCAATGTATTCACAAAAAAAATATTAAAATACTCAAGTTTACGCACATGAGGTTTATTACCCATACAAAATTATAAAAGGATCAGGCTGCAGGAGAGATTACTCAGGTCAGAAGGCCTACTGCAATCTGCGAAATTATGAAGATTTGGACACATCAGTTCAGGCTCCTCATCAAAAACGGCACCTCAGGCCCATTTTTCAACGATGGTATCTTCCACGGTGTCACATAAGAGGAGACTGCAGTGGCTAGAGCTCTTATTTACAATCACGAGTACGCGTACGGCATCATTTCTTTTGTACACACATTTTCGCACAGGAGGTCCACCTCAACACCAGCCCATTCTTCACTGGCCTCTCCCATCCAACACGGCGAGACAAGTTCGATTCCCGGCAGGGTCGCTCCCAGATTTTCGCCCTTTCATTTCTCAAAAACATTTCTTCCTCAGTTCGTTTGTTGGTCAAACCAAACTCAGCCGACTTAGACAGCCCGATAAATACATTATACTCGTACTTCCGATTGAACCGTATTCCCCGTAATACACTTTCTCGTTCAAATATTCGTTAAAACAAACTCTTTGCATTCGATTTTATACACCACTGAAATAACAAGTTTTTCAGAAAAGCAGTAGGGTAAGGTTCAATAAATTAAAAGTGCACAATTAAGAACACATAAATTTATTATCTTACTTTTCCCATGCATTCAACATTTGCATTCCTCTGATGTTTGCAGATGATGGATAGTACACAATGGTTTCATTCGATGTAGCCCCTTTCCTTAAGTTCACCGATGATTAAAGATATCTCCTTACTGTGCAAGGCAATCTAAATGTCTGAGTCTATTTACAAGTTCATTGGGGTCTTCGTGAAATATGTAGTCGGTGTTCTTGTCGTCTTCTGCATTATTCACGACACTTTTTTCAGCAAATCCATTGAGGAGATGTGTGAAAACGTCGAAAAAATCGCCACTGTTTTCACCGTCAACACTATCTTCATTATCGTATACATGGCCCTTCCTTTTTTTGCAACTCTTCGAGCCGGAACGAAATCTCATATACGCTGAAGAAACTTAGGAAAGGTCACTCAGATATGACTCACTATAACCTGTTTTATTTACGGAATATTCTCACAACACACGGCGAGCAGCGTCACTTCGATTGCGATTAGCAGGGCTATTGACGGAGGAGCATGTCATGCAAAAATAGCCTCCCATGTACCCTGATATGTATCGACTCGGGAATAATCGTTGAAATACTACTGTCATCGATACCAAGCACAATGTAAAAACATCTCTTTGAATATTTACGAAAAAAAATTATGAATATATTATTGTAAATATGCATAAAATCGGTTTTGAACCATGGCGATATCGTTTAGGCACATCCTCGTGTTTTTTAATGATGCATTGCGCCCTAGGGAGAAAACGAGCCCATTCTTACACAAGTAAAAGTTCTCAACATCGCACCTCAGTCCTTCACCAGAGATAAAGTAATCTTTTATTCCATTAAAATGGCTGAAGCAACAAATGCAAACCCTATTCCCGATGCATAAATATGTACAAACTGGTCTTTGAACACTGCGATAATCACCTTCCCAGAGAACCACGAAGCGTGGCGGTGGAGATCAGGCACCCTTTCTATAATGATTATTTGGCACCGACACACGACCGGACACGCTTAATACTTCACACCATCCTCTCGACAGCAGTTGCACAGCTACCAGAGCGCACGCCTCCCATCAAGGCGAGCTAGGTTCGATTCCTTGCACGGGTCGCACCTGTATTTTCGCGCATGTGGGAAACGTGATTGATGCCATTGCCAACAGTGTCACCGGTGATACACTTGGCGATCTCCGGCCGATTTTCTCCGGACAATTGACCTTCTTCTACGATCAAAACATCTTCATCCATTTCAGCTGCTAAGTTCTCTCTCAGCTGAAAACACACGGTGTTTCCTGAAAAAAATGCACTGGTGCGGGTGGGTGAACCGCCCACCACGGTATTTTCGTGCTTTAAAAAAAATCGTTTAATACCAATGTTAATCAATGCAGATCACTAACGAAGAGTAACCGAGGTGTGTAAAAATTTTCGTTTTCTCGAGTCAGCTGTTGGAAATACAGATAAACCACCAGTTTTCCAGTGGTAGATATCGAGGTTCTAGGAATTTGTTGGCTGAGAATCAGTCAGTTCGTCACTCATAATGGAGGAGTGGTCGTCCATAGGAAGATTTTTAAGTGATTTATTCAGAGAGAAAATACGAATGTATTATATATATTCTTAAAATATGTGGGAGCAATCTGAGAAAACCTCTATACTATGTTCGCACCAGCAAGAGCCCCAGGTAAAATATAAAACTTGCAGATACCATCGCCAATGCATATTTGATATGCCTAAATACATATTATATGGTAATAAAAATAGATATGCATATTAGACTGTAATATAAATATATATGCATATTAGATGGTAATATAAATATATATGCATATTATATTGGAATATGAAAATATATGCGTGTTAAATGGTAAAAAAAATATATATATGCATATTATATGCTAATATAAAAATATGCCTTAAGCATATTATACATTAATATAAATATATTCCCAAGATGTTAGTTGATTGCACAATGTCGGTCGGGTCGGACGCGTTCTGCTCCTAGTGTTGTGAGTGTTGGCTGTACTCTTAATGTTATGGTTTCGTTTCACTCGATTCGTACGGAGGACGTTTCCTATTCTGTTGTACTGAACCAGGATGGTTTGGTCTTGCCTAGCATCGTCTAAAGCATCGTACAGCACCTGATGCATGTGTAATATGTGATTGCAAGAGTTGATAAGTGATTATAACTATTTTCCTTTACATTTTATTTTTATTTCATTTCGCATCAGTGTCTGTAGAAGTGTTGTCCTTATCGTTCCCACACTTAACAACGGAAATTATTTCGCCTAACATAAAATGCAGCTCATGATGCTCGCGCAATATACATTGGTTGTTAATTGCTTATAACTGTTTGCTTTTATAGTTTTCTTAAATCTATTTGCCTCGGCACGTAGCAGTATCGTCTCTCTTGCGCAACTAATTGTTTAAATGTATGTTGTTTCGTATGTGCTTACAGTTCCAGCACTATAAATGGTATGAATTAAAATAAGAACATGTATATATAATATTTAAAACGAAATAAATTGTTACCTTGTACTGTATAACCGAATTCCTCCCGTATAGGGACTCGGCTGATCTGTCACCCTGGAGCATGATGCGTCTCTCTTTCCGCTAGGTGTCTGTGCCATCCCTTCGACTTGCCGAGACCTGTACGTTATCCGCGCTGCCGGTCGACCACCTGGGCTGCCGTAAAGATTCTCACGATGTTAGCTGATCGTTTAACGTCGGCCGGGTCGGATATGTTCTGCTGCTAGTTTTGTGAGTGTTAGCTATACTCTGAATTTGACGGTTTCGTTTCACTCGGTTCATACAGAAGACATTTACTATTCTTTTGTACTGAACTATGATGGCCTGGTCTTGTCTAGCATAGTTTAACACGCAGTGTACAGCACCCGACCCATGTGTAACATGTGATTGCGCTGATTGGCAAGTGCTTATAACTATTTTCCCTTTACATTTTGTTTTTATATCTGTTTGCATCAGTGTGTGACTAATGTTCACCTTATCGCCACTGTGCTTCTCGGCTTTGTAAAGGTTTTTTTTTTATTAACGAGACGTACAGCGCTCGATACTCGCGCAATATACACAGGTTCTTAATTGCTTGTAACTATTTGCTTTTATAATTATTATTTTCTTTATCTGTTTGCATCGACGCAAAGCAGTGACGTCTCTCTTGCACGACTTATGGTTTAAATGTACGTTGTTTGGTGGCAAGCAAAGGAACAGTCTTTACAAGTCGCGTAATGTGTATCGCACTTGATGCATTGTACTCATTTTTGCTGTTGGTCCATGTGATGATTCGTTCTTTCTCATATTGACATGAATTCTAATTCTAGCTGTTACTAAAATTCTTGGCGTGACAGCACCACTGATATCACTATTATGGATTGTGGTTTCATCGGGATATTTTTTATATATACTGTGACTCGTTATTATGTCCTTTATTATTTTTTACGTGACCAGTGTGACCAGTCCTTTATTATTTGTTACGTAACTGATTTTTCATGTACAGGACGGTTCCATATCTTTTACCGTCAGTTTCCCCGACCCTAGCATTAGGCTGACGGCTTTTATTTATATTAACGTGTACATGTTTTAATGTGACCTGCGACTACGTATGTCTTGTTATCGATGCAATTGTATACCCCTTTACTATTCAATATATGACTGGTTGTTAAGGGTTACCCATGCTAACGATAACTCGGGACACCGGCCCTTGTGTCAGACTAATAATGTTCGTTTATATTACTATATATGTATTTTATTGTTACCAACGACCATTTACATAATGCACGTTGAAGATATGTCTATATATCTTGACTTTCTCGCATAAAGTTATTTGGCGTATGTTACCCATGCTAACATTTATTTATGTATTTATTTTCACGTTTGTATATACAGCCTGGATGTCAGTGGGCCAAGCGAGGCTAGCTGTCGCTGAGGGGGATCCGAGTTGGTAGACACCTGCGGTAGCAGTCGACAAGGGCGGCAGTGGGTGGTTGTCGAGTGCGTGCATGCCGATGCGTATGTGTGTACTATTTCAGCCCCTACACTCCTACAAGTAATTGTAACTCTGCAATGCACCTGTATGTATATCTTTATTTTCTTTACATACATAGATGGTTGTTACATGTTCCCGTACTTCAAAGGTTTGGAAATGCTGACCAACTATGTTTATAACAGGGCTGAAGGTCTACTTGGCCTTATATTCTTGATTGCTATCCGAAGTGGTGATTTTGATATGAATTTTGTGGTCGTAGCTTCGGTGTATGGGAAATGTAGGCAACTGTGCTTATAAGAGGGCAACACCGAAACTCCTGAGCTCGTAGTGAAACAACCGGCAAAGGCAACACCGGCAAAGGAATCAACACCTGATAAGGACATTGCAATCGAAAATGACTATGAAGGGATTCAGTCCGAGACAGCGAGGATGGTGGAAGACATCACCTCGTTTGTCACTGACGATCGGAAAAAGGTCAACAAGGAGGCCGCCAATTTCCTCTTCCTGAAGATCTTAAGAATTAAGGCTCTGCTAGATTTGCAGAGCAAGAGCAAAACAGAAACCTGACAGACAGAGTGTCCTTCCTTGAAAGGACTCCTTCAAGCAGACCCCCAGCAATGGGACCCTCTGCCCAAGTTCGTGACAAGGCACCCCTCAGCTTCACTGATATTATCAGGGAGCAGAGGGAGGACAAGAAAAGGTATAAGGAGCACCAGCCCAGGGAATGGAAAGTTGTTCAGGGAAGGCGCCTGACTGCCAGGAAAACTGTACTGTTGTACCCTAAGGAGGGAGAAGGTAAACCGGATGAAGTTAAGCAGAAGTTAAAGTCGTTGGATCCTGTGCGGAAACAACTGCACGTCAGGAATGTGCGAACGGTGGGGAAGGGCGGCCTCCTCATAGAAGCCGAGGATGAGGGGACAGTTATTAAACTGCACAATGCGCAGAAGATGGAGGGGCTTGGATTAAGGGTAGAAGACCCTAAACGTCGGGGCCCAAAGATCATCGTTTACGACGTTCCGCGGGAATATGACAACCCAGAAGTCTTTGGCACGATCTGGGAGCAGAACTTCTGTGAGCAGGAGATATCTTAGGAAAGATTTTGGCAAGAATGCTTCAATCAGATTTCGAACAGGTCCCATAAGTGTCAAGGACAAGGTCAACCTTGTCCTCGAAACCTCGCCGGCTCTGAGGAGGATGCTCATTGAGAGAGAGCAGGTGTATGTAGGATTTCAGAGGTGCCGAGTCAAGGACTACTTGGTGCCTGTGAGGTGCTTTAAGTGCCAGGGATATGGGCACATTAAGGAGAGGTGTAAATATCCTCTAGTGTGCTCATTTTGTGCGGAAACTGGGCACAAATATACCGAATGCACCAAGAAAGAGCAGGAGATCAAGTGCTCGAACTGCATTCGAGAAAAACGCAAAGATGTGATCCATAGAGTGGGCTCAAATGATTGCCCAATTCACCAGAGGCAACTGGCCATAGAGCTTGACATGACCCAGTATGTCTAGTGTGCTCGCGCCACTACGCATCGGGCAGATTAACTTGCAGAGGGCAGCAGTTCCAACTATGGAACTGTTTAAGTTCGGAATGGAACGAAATCTGGACTTGGTAATGATGCAGGAGCCCTACCTGCATCAGGGAAATGTGCCGACCCTCCGCGATCGTACTGTCACCTTTGGGGAAAACCCAATGGCAGGGATTTGGATTAGAAACCCGGAGATAAGCTACATGACAATGACAACAATGTCCAACACGCATCACGCGTGCATAAAGGTTGAAATGGATGTTGTGAGTGTGGTGGTGCTAGTTTCATCATACTTTCTTCCCCAGGATCCTTTGGACAAGCATCTTTCCTGGTGGAGTAAAATCATCCAGGAAGTGCCAGAACACCTGAAGATCATTGGCGTGGACTTGAACGCCAAATCGGAGATGTGGAACTCTCCAGTGACAGACGAACGCGGGGAGGAGGTAATCAGGTTCCTCGTAGAGAACAATCTGCAAGTTAGCAACACCTTGGGACACCAGCTGACCTTCTGGTCGTCCGCCCACGATAGCGAAAGCTATCTTGATGCAACAGTAGTGACTGCGAGGGCCGCTGAGCGTATTGGAGACTGGATGGTTCTAGACGAACTTGAATCCGATCATAATCTGATAATGTTCATCTTCCGGTTGNCTGATAATGTTCACCTTCCGGTTGGGCAGAGCAACAGGGGTTGAAAATACGAGGCCAAGATATATCACCGCAAGAGCCAACTGGCCCCTCTTCGACAGAGTACTGCAGAAGAATCTACAAGCATACCGCAGCAGAAAACATCAAACTGCTGACGAGATGGCGGTAGGATTGACTGACGCGATTATGGGAGCCTGTCGGGAAGCGATTCCCAGGGCCTCCCGTAAGACGCCTCACCATCCATGGTGGGATGATGAGCTCGACCTCATCAGAAGGAAAGTGAAGAGATCTCGCAAAAAGTTCAAACGCACCCACGACCCTCAGCGAAGGGAAGTATTCATCATGCAGTACAACGTCTTGAGGGGCGAGTATCGGCGTGCTCTTCGTAAGAAGAGACAGCTTGCCTGGAGAGAACTTGTGACGGAAAAAGGCAATGAAAACCCCTGGGGCCTTGTCTACCGGTTGGTGGCTAGTAAGACCAAGAAAAACGAGGAGCTTCCTGTCCTCGTACATAATGGACAAATCTTGCAGTCTGCCAGAGATAATGCGAGGCATCTTCTGGAGGTTCTACTCCCGGATGATGATCTCGAAGGAGAAACGGAGTACCATGAACACCTGAGATTAATGGCAGAGAAACCCAGCACATCTGAGGACACTGCTGAGTTCATGTTAGATGAACTGGACCGCACTGTTCGCAGGACAAAACTGAAGAAGGCGCCAGGACTGGATTGTTTAACTGGTGAACTGCTCCTCCGAGCATATCCTAGAGTTAGAATCGAGATGTTATCCCTGTACAATCACTTCCTAAGAACCGGCAGCTTTCCCACTGCCTGGAAGAATGGCCTATTGAAAGTGATCTTTAAAAGTTGGGGAAAGAATCCCTCCCTCACGAAATCGTACAGACCCATCACGCTCTTGAGTGTGATGGGGAAAACTCTGGAACGCCTAGTCAATGCATGACTAATGCAATACCTTGATGTAGTTCAAGGTATACATGCAAGGCAGTACGGTTTTATGCGGGGAAAAAGCACCGAGAAGGCCATAATTGATATGGTGAAACAGGTAAGGGAGAGTACCCAGGAGTATGTTCTCGCTATTTCTCTGAATATCTTGGGGGCACTCGATAACGCCTGGTGGCCACAAGTCCTGTGGCAGCTGCAGCTCTTTGAATGTCCGGGAAACCTATATGGACTGATGAGGTCCTTTCTTCGGAATAGGACCTGCGAAGTTCAGGTAGGGGAACACGTCGAACGGAAGCAATTGACCAAGGGTTGTCCTCAGGGTTCTGTGCTGGGCCCTATACTTTGGAATGTTATCTTTGAAGGACTGTTAAGGCTGAATTTACCGGATAACTGTGTGATTTACGGTTACGCAGATGACGGGATGTTGTTGATACCCGCCTGGACTAGACGTGAGATGGAAGAGAAGACTGCCACGGCATTGGAGATGATCCAGACATGGGCCGACGACTTCAAGTTGAAGTTCTCTGCTGAAAAGATACAGGCAATTCTTCTAAAGGGCAACCTGAGGAGGAATCCTGTTATACGATTCAATGGCCGGGTAGTCCATCGAGTTCAGGAGATGAAGTACTTGGGGGTTATACTTCAGGCTCGTCTCTCGTTCGTGAGTCACGTGAGTTATGCGATGAACAAAGCAGTAGTTTTGTTCCATAAGTTGACGGCAGTGGCTCCTGCAAACTGGGAGCTCTGATACCGCACATTGAAGATTATGTACTAGGGTGTCTTCCTGGCCATAGCGACCTACGCCTCTGGTGTTTGGTTTGCTGAGGTTGGGAAGGTTCACGTGAGGCACAAGGTCATTAGTGCTCAGAGAGCAGCACTTCTGGCTGTCACCAGGGCCTATCGGACGACTTCAAAAGACGCATTTCACTTCATTGCCGGAGAGTTTCCACTCGACCTCTTGTTGAAGCAACGAGGACAACTCAGCAGCAGGAAATGGTGTGGTTCTTTCACCCCTGATGAACCCAAAATGCTGAAAGAATCAGTCATTAGCGAGTGGCAAGCAAGATGGGACTCCTCGGCAAAGGGTCGGTTGACACACGACATCTTCCCGGACGTCCGGCTTAGGCTGCGGGCTTGGTGGCTTGAAATAGGCCACTATAGCATGCAGTTTTTGTCGGGCCACGGGAAATTCAAGGCAAAGTTGTCGTCGATGGAACTGGTTGACACGCTGGATTGTGTGGTGTGCAGGGTGCCAGATACTACCGTGCATCTGCTCTCTGAGTGTCTGAAAGGTTGAGGACCTCCATGCCTCTTTCGAGAGTAATCACGGGGTAATTGATCTGAGGAGAATGCTCAGGGATCGAGACTTAGCACCCACAGTAATGAGATATCTAACCAGTTTAGGTAAGTGAAACGAGAACTTTGATGTGTGGTGGCAGAGCACCAGTCTCAGCAGATCGATGCAAATGGAAACAACCGGATTTATGGATGACAGCACCAGTAGTCATGGCTGAACACCTCTTCCCCACCGTCGTGCTGGAAGAAAGGATCGCCGACTATGATCAAATTTCCTTGAATGAAATCAGAATACCGGATCAACCTATTGTGACGCAGGCACAAATACCTACTATATCTGGGTCGGTCCTGCACTTAATCGACCCAGAAGATGACAATCAACCAGAAATGGACAAAAGAGAGCAGTCGGGTGATGGGTGGCCATGTTCCTGGAACCCGGTCCTCTATGTCCGAGAGGGATTTGAAATGCTCACGAAGAACATGAGCAAACTGATCAGGGATAATAGGAGACGAACCGTATGCACCATGAAAAGAGAGAGGAAGCATGAGGAACTCTGTCCGGAAAAGGAGGAACTTCCAGTAGTGAACGAATTTGAACAAAGAATGGAAAGAGAAGTTACCCTACTGAAGATGCTCGTCCGCCAGAGTGAATCTGTTTCATTGGACGATAAGATCACCACAATCGAGTGGCCTTCTAACAGATCGACAATGGACGCATCGGTTCAAACCTGGCCAGTTGGGGCTAATCCCAAGGAACCCTGGGAGCTTTACGGTGAGGTGATCCGCGGCTCCCAACTCTCTCGGCTAGAGTACCCGGCCATCCTGATGGCGGCTCTGGCTCTCTTTGTAAGATCCCTGAAAGGTGGGGACAAAGTGCTGTTCCCCCGAATGGAATGTGTGAATAGGCTGACCGTCACCCAGGTCGGCCTTCCCACTGACATGGAAGCGCTCCATAGCCTCTTGAAAGAATGCTATTGGAGATGGGGAGAGCCTTTCGAACCGACGAGGATCTTCAAGGGTGCCATCCGCATATACGGGAGGCGTACCTTTGATTACACGAAACCCTTCAAATGGTATAGTGTGGTCAGGTATTAGTCCTCCAACTCGGACGGCATCCAAAACACCAGATGTGACTTTACCTGGATTAGACCTGCCTGCGCAAACTTGTTTGTTACAGGCTCCCTGATGACGACCCGGAGATGGCACAGGAATAAGTATAATGGCAAACGGTAAGATGGCGGGAGTTTTTACTCCCAAGAATGGTAAGAGAATGGTGTTTGGCAGACTTGTTGAGGGGGTGCCTCCGACCGCATCCTTTAAAACGGGTGNCTGGTTGTGCCTTTCTCGGCAGTCTTGAATGAACGAAACGATAGTCTGCAGTGTGGAGTGTACTGCTCTCTACGCCCGGTGGGCGAGGAGGCGGGGGACAATTCTGGTGAACCGGTTGTCCCCCAAACCTGAGTCCTGAGCACACCCGGACGCATTGGGCTGCGATTGTGATAATGCGATTTACTGCCATGCTAAATTTTTCCGAGTGAGAGAAGGATACGCGCTGACGCAGCAGAGTGTGAATGTGAGAATTTTAGCATATTTTCGGCCAAGCATGGCGGTCGCTAAAACACAAAGTTCCCTGGTGGTACCACGAGAATGGAAAAGTGCCGAGTAAGATCTTGTTTGCGGGAGCTAACGTAAGATAGAAAGTAGTGATCCTGGTATAACCTTAAATAGGTCTCGGCCACCAGGAGGGGAGGTTGGAGAGGAAAGCGCCGGTTCCACCGGGAACTTAGTGTTTATAAGAGGGCAGCTATGCTTATAAGAGGTATTGAGACTTATTTGACCCTGTGGTCCTTTTAGTCGTCGGAGGTGGTGTCTATGTTTTGAATTTGGTGACTATATCTTAAACAGTTTGGAAATTACAACCAACTACGCTTATAAGTGAGCTTAGACCATACTCGACCCTGTGGCCATTTTCGTCGTCTGGGGTGTTATTTATGTTATGAATTTGGTGGCTGTATCTTAAACTGTCCTTTTTGTTGTCAGGGGTAATACCTATATTATGAATATAGTGACTATCTAAGAGTGTTCGGAAATAATAGCCTTCTATGTGTATAGGTGGGCTTAGGGTATACCTATCCTGTGGTCATTTTCGCTATGGGGGGTGATACCTATGTTATGAATTTGGTTGCTATATGTTAAACGGTTCGGCAATTACTGCCAACTAGGCTTATAAGTGGGCTTAGGACGTACTTGACGCACGCTCAGTTCGACTATAGGCTAGCATGCATGGGCATGTCTCGCTCCATGTCGCGCAGTTAGAATGACAGAGAATGAGACGCGCACCCACCAGGACGTCAGGTGAAAGGAGACAAGAAGGAATATGAGAAAACCAAGGTGGCAGCAGACGACGGTGCTGAGGGAACCTCCAATATGGAGGGCTCGGAGGGCAAAATAGAGGAAAGGGTGAAAATAAAGGAGACTTGTAGGAATATAAGAACCCTCCCCCTCCCCCTCCCCATCCTTCCACAGGGGATATAATTTAGAAGAGAGAGACAGGAAGGAATGAGGGAGCATCAGAAATAAAACACAAGAAAGAAAGTAAAGGACACCATAAGAAATATGAGAAAACCCCAAGGGATAGAGCAGGCGAGAGAGAACGGACTTGGGTGAGAGAGACTGGAAGGAATGTGAGATAAGTTTGCATGATGGGGCAATGAACTCCAACATTCTTGAGGCAAGATGGATTGTGCTAGGATGGAATGACATAGCTTGAATGTCAGGGTAAACCCTCAAACCCTCATTCCCCTAAAAGGAGTCAATTAGCCGTATTGTAGATTCGCGCAATTTTCGGACTGAGTGACTCGTAAGAAATTTGTTGCAAAGGAGTATTCCGGAAATTTTAGTCGTTTTTAAGGGAATAAAGGGAAATTCCGAGGGGAAAAAGGGAAAAAAAAGGGCCATGTGATGTCATCCAAATTGGCGGCCAGCTCGTCCCCTCGTCACCATACAGCAGCTAGTTGTCCAAGAACCCCTTATTTCTAACTACTTAAGTGTCAGTTTGTAACTCCTGCAAAAAAGTATTAATTATCATAATAAATCAAACCTTTTGTATGTATTTTGAGTATAGTAGCATTGTTTCTTACTGCGTTCTGCTGTATTTCAGTGTAGTTTCTTGTCCCACAAATTCTTGAAATTTCACAATATGACGACCTGTAAAATGTGCTGTTTCATGCCATTCAATTCCGTACAAATTTTAAAGCTCGAATAAATCTGAAGAAACTTCGGATGAGAGTGTTGTTTTTAAATGTGCGATGTGTGTTGCAATTCTTTAATAGATGCGTGTTTGTGTTATTTAGTATTTACGCGACTCCCAATTTACGTGTTGATAACTCTGTACGTACGTTACTCGTTTTGAAAAAATTACGCCATGAATATGCTTTATGTTGCACGTGAAATATTGTGTTGTTAGTATTATGGTAAAGTTACGTTCGTATCAGTGTGGGCATTTAAATGGTATAAGTGGAAAGTGTGTTTTTTTGTAAACAAAGTAATAGGTCTTAGCAAATCTTAGTGTTATGTATTCTAAAACCAGTATGTCTGGACGAATTTTCACGAAACTTGCATTAGTGACAAATATTACTGTGGTAGTATGCTGTTAAATTTTGTATAAATTCTTTTCAGCCGCTGAGTTCCATGACAATCATGTTTGTTACTGTTGATGTAATATGAACTCCCACCATTATCTTATGCGTACTTTTGTATTAAAATGCTAATTTGTGAGGTATTTATGCAATATAATTTATTGTACTCGTAAATGTTGTTAAACGTAATTATTCTTAGGCCTTTTAACGATTGTTCAGGGCACATTGTGTTCTGTATGAAGGAGTAAATACATCGTATTATCTAAAAGCGTACCTTTCTTGAACGGGCGAGCGTTTCAACTATTCAGACTTTTTAAAGGCGAACGTTCGAAACTACTTTCGCGTCGTTTTTACAATTGGAAAAATAATCATGTTTAAACGTTTTGCTTTTCTGTTGACGACGTAAACCAAGCATATTTTTTTAGTACATCGGAAGAATTGTATAAAGTTACAGAATTAATTTATGTTTAAAAAAAATCACAAACCAGTATATATACAGAAATTATCGTGCACATGTTATAAAGTGCTTATTACAATATTTATTACCTTTCGTTTTTTTAATGAGTATGCAATTGACATATAAACCAGTTGATGTAAACACGGGTCGAAAGTTGTATGGCAGAGTTTATTTTTATAAGTATGTGTTAATATACGCAACAAGCCGGCTGAAAGTAGAAACTCAGCAGGGCTTTTTAATACACTCACTTAACCGTGAACAGCCTTTAGTAGTTTTTAATGAGATCTGCATGTTGTACAGTCGACTCCATTGGAAGCACTTTATTCGTGCGTCGATCAAGTAAAACACAGAAACTAGTAGAAAAGTAAATATTGTACATATTTTCTAACGCTTGCAGTTACCTGCATTTAAGAAAGCAGGAAGCAAAAAAAATCCGTTATTCACAGATATTTACCTAACACTTTTAATTCAACGTTAACACACATATCTACTTACCTTCCATCGTTATTTTCTTTACTTGTCGCATGTCAGTCAGTGAATCCGTTAAAACATGTACAGGTATGGGCAGCAACATTTTTTTTAGGGTAGTTTAAGAAATCCTCAGTTAACCGTGAATAACCTATATCTCAGTATCCGCGAGCCGCGTTTGGAGGTGTAAAGGGGAAACGGGGTGGAATGCGCTCCCAAGGTGCGCAGTGGCATGTCTCCGTGTTCCAACATTTGACTGCTTTTCTCTCAGTACGACTGTCAAAAACGGTGTGGAGAAGATTTGAGCTTATAACACTGTTTATGTAAACAAGTGCTATGAGATGTTTGTGCAATACCTCTACCCATTTTTAGTGCCGTTAGATTATATTCAAATGAGTTAAAAGCGTTTTATTCATATAAAAGTGCTTGTCTTTTAAAAATTAAGACATTAACAAAAACGTTGATCAGTGTTGACCACGTGACTTTGGCAGCTGTGCAGGGTAGGTCAATGTCGGGTGCATGCGCAGAAGACGAATAGTCGGTCTACCTCGTCTTGAGTGTGTGGTTGTAGGGCGCGGCAAGCGACGTCTGGGTCGTCGTGTCTGCCGGAGCGCCGGTCGACCATTAAACGTGTCCGTTGACGAGCGTCTCTCACGGCTGATTGATGACTGATGTGCCGCGCCAGGAGGTGCAGTGGTGGGGGGACGTCCATTGTGGAGGGGTAATGGTCCGAGCAGGCTCCTCCGAGCATCGCCCGCGCCCCCTCCACATCATCTAACCGCCTTCGTCGTCGCCCGCGCCCCCTTCCCCTTTCAGGACACCATCGTCACCGCCCGCACCACCTCCGTCCCTTCGACATGCTAGTGTTTCCTTCGCCCCACCAAGCTAACGTCCTGCCACACAAATAAAAAAACTGTAGGTATTACAAACAATTATCAGGAAACTAGTTGCCAATGATTTTCTTGTAACTCTACATATTAACTATCGTATATTTACAACACGTTGCTTTATGAAACATACAAAATTGTTTGTGTGTCTTCATGTGTATATCAAACTTGAATTCTACAGTACTTGTTTGTTAAAATCTAACATTAGTTCTTGCACAGTGAACATTTAATTTTCGTAAAATTTTCTAAATTTCTCTTGTAGATTTACCAAAGAATTTTTTGTAAATATACAGAACATTTATACAGTGCAGGAGGTGCCATTGGCATACGCGTGTCCATTTTTCGGAGGCGGCGGTCGAAAAAGCAGGGTAATTTTGGTTTTTGGGAGGGGGCAGGGAATTGTTATCAAATTTACAGACTTTCTAATGACCACTTATAATTGATGTCTAGAGTTTCCTCCCACGGAAACTTTTTTTTTAATTGAAAGGTTAAAATTTTGCAGCAACTATGCTCATTTTCGTGACAAACTCATTTGTGTTCCTCTGAAATGTATTTATTTCTGTTAATTGGTGTATAAATACATTGTGTAAACTTCAACGCTTTATTTATCCGGCACGACATTTAACTCTTTGAGAATAATGCACGTATGTACACGGTGCTTCGCTTCTATGGAAATATTACAAGCAATCAACATTTTAGTACGTAGGAATAAAACTGTAATTGTTAATACTATCTCAAATCAACACGATGGATTGTAAAACTTGCTTGCTACTTCTGACAGCGACACATTATTTGGTACACAGACAACGCGCGACTTCATTGGCCAACGGCCAGCTAATAGTAAACTTCGAAGAGTACAGTAAGCGTGTGGCCACGACCAGTACGATGGTAAGTGGAAATGCAGGGACCAACACAACTGATATTGCTGCAATGGAGAATATAGGTAGCTCACTTCAATCTTGTCTTCAGTGCCAGTAAATATCTGCCGCCCTCAAAGGCTTAAATCTTTACAGATTTTTCTCATGCAATGCCAGCGAGGCAGGGAAGTTATTTTCCAATCCGATAATTGCAATAACTATCCAAAATTCCGGAGTCTCGGGGAAGCGATCTCCTTGATCCCCCTCCCCCCCTCACCAATATCACTCCTGTTGCCACGGTGGCTGAGGCTGCTCGCTCCGACCGGGTTACTCCAGATTTTTGCATGTAGGAATCGTGCCGGTCGATGCCGTTGGTCGGCGGGTTTCCTCGGGAATCTCCTGTTTCCCGCGCTCCTTCATTCCGGCGCTGCTCTATACTCACCTCAATCACCCTTATCGGCTCTGAAGACCTCGATGTTAAGAGCCACCCAAATCCCTCCACTCCACCCCCAACCACCTAGCCCTAGCGTATACCACCGGGAAGGGGGTGGGGGAGGGACACCATCGCCCAGTGTTGTTCAACAGTAGTTTTTTTTTAGGGCTTAAGCAGCCCTTACTTCGGATAAGTCAACGTGCCACATGCGTAAAAATAAAAAAAAAAAAAAAAAAAACATGACTAAACTAATAATAATACGTATAATCCCGTTGTTATTAATACAACTCAATATTTCATCACATTAAATACTTTAATTATATAATATTCTATACATATTGAAAGGAATTAATTTTTCTTTTCATTCTTTTTTACTTGTCTTGTATATGAGTGTCTTATGTTTGTGCATGAAGTTATGAGCGGTTATAATACTTATTTTCATGTACACCAAGATTTTAAATAGAACGAGATAAAATTATTTATGATAACACATCATTAATATTCTTCTTGCAAAGGCAATGAAAATTATAAAAGTGCCCTAAAAACTGAACATTCTAAACCAAAAATTAAAATTGTATATATATATAATAAAGCACATTAAAAGAATAAAATTGGAAGAGAATGGGGCAATAAGTTTAACACAATTTTAACTTCCAGAGATCCGGAAATTTTACGAATTCATTTGAGGGCAAGCTAGACTTCGAACATGTGTATACTTGATTTCCTTTCTCAATTGGATCGCAGTTAGTATGCCACGACCTGGACGAATTTGAGCCAATGCCTCACCTGCAAGGGAAACAAGAACCGAATCACATGCTTTTCGGTTTGGAGTAAAACTGGAGCACCAGTCAATGAACAAGTAACTGAGGCTTACGTACAAAGGGTAGTGCAGTCTAGATTGTTGGTAAGTGGAACTGTAAAATTTTCCGGGTCTCTACTCCTTACAAAGTGAACTGGTGGTAGATCATCCATGGCAAAGCCCCTACTGGCTAAAAACTGGAGGGGCGACAACCTCCCCCCCCCCCCCNNNNCCCCCCCCCCCCCTCTTTCCTAGGCATACACGTCTGCATATTTATTTATTCTGTGTTAAGGTGGTAGGTGCGCAGTACACAGGGGATGGGGCGTGTTGTTGCAGTTATCAAGCAATACGGGGCCTCGGTGGTGTAGTGGTCAGACTACTCGCCTCCCACCTAGACGAACCGGGTTCGATTCCTGGTGGGGGTCGCTCCCGTATTTTCGCACCTGGGAGCCTTCGCAATCTTCCTCCTCAATCCACAGCGACCCACGCCAATCCTTCAATCAATCCCAATACTTCGATCAATCCCAATCCTTCTATCAATCCCAATCCTTCGATCAATCCCAATCCTTCGATCAATCCCAATCCTTCGCAACCCTCCTCCACAATTCACAGCAACCCAGGACAATCTTTCGATCAATCGTAATCATTCGATCAATCCCAATACTTCGATCGATCCTTCGATCAACCCTTCCGTTTGTCCCCCACCCATATGTATATAAATTACATTCGTTCGCAAACTCATACCAAATTTGTGCATGTCGACAGGATTAATCTTTTGTATGCAGTCCATGCATTTTATACTAAAGTTTTTATTATCATTTTATATGCAGATCTTTCCGTAATAGTCGAGTGCTCATAGCAGCACTTTAAATTTGTGAGGGACATAAGGATACCACACACAAAAATGAATAAGAATCAATTATTTTATTATAATAATTTATTGTAATTATTTTGTAATTACTATTTCAGGAGAAAGGAGTTCATCACATCATGCGATATATCCCCGATTCTTCAGTTTACTAATGATTGAAGATATCTCGATAATGTTCGACGGATCTCCGCGTTTTTGAAGGTCAATAAAATATCTTAGTCTATCAACAAGTCCATTCGGGTCTTCGGGAAATAGGTAGCCAGTGTTCTTGGCTTCTTCTGCCTTCTTCATGTCGCTTGTTGCAATAAACATGTTGGATGGGTGTGTCAGTGCATCGAGAAAATCGCTATCATCGTCTCCAGTACTACCACTGTATTCATGATCATTGTCACCAATGGTCTCCTCATGGTCATATTCACCTCCTGTTTTGTATGCTATATTAAATTTGCTTTTCTTTGTAGCAGGAGTTGTTTGCTCATCAGTATTTGGAGCCGAAAATCATTTATTTTTAAGTTCGTTGAGTTCATGCGAAAGTCTTGCAAGTGTACATTCCACACAAACCAACTCTACTGCACTCAATCCGTCTTCAGCGTTAACTGTCTTATCATAATCGCCGGTCGAATCGGTACCCTTCGATGCAGCAAGAGGTATTGCCGGCAACACTTGCTGACTCCCAGTAGATGAATTTTTGCAGATCTTGGTATGTTATTCTAATATATCGCCTTGCACAAACTGCACGGGACCAATATCGTAATGCTTCAACGAGAGAATAGGACTCTTCGTGCATGCCGTTCTATCATGCCGACGAGTATTTTGAACGTAGGTAAAAACTCGATCGCAGAATCGGCACTGACGACAACCAGTTAGCGATGATGCAGGTCGCGGCTCCATGATCGTTGATGGCAAATGCAGGCCTTCGTTTTCGCAATTCATCTTCGTGGTATGACGAGAGAGCGCTTCCAAATTGATGTCCACCTCCCAGTATCAGAACGTCAGCTGTGATTTTTCTATATAAATGTGGTTCTTTTTACAGTAAAGTGCCTAGTTTGTGACCACAAAAGGCCTTCTACCATAAAAATTATATGTGAAAAAAAATACTCGTTTGCCCCAGAAGAAAACATGCAGATGACAATATGTTATTTAAATATGCTTGTAGGGATATGTATATATATATAAATATGGGAATATATAATTATTTTAAATTTCAACATTTATATATACATATGCCTACAAGCATATTTATAATATATACTGTTATGTAAGTATCTGTGTTTTTCTTCTGGGCGAACGAGTATGTGAGTTTTCTCAGGGTGCTCCTTTATTTTAAATATATATTTTATGGTGGAAGGCCTTTGTGGAATTGTAGAGGAGGTTTGCGAAGGATTGTAGTGGATTGAGGAGGATTGCGAAAGGTTGGTGTGGATTTGTATGGATTGGTGTCGATTGGTGTGGATTGGTGTGTGAATTGGTGTGGATTAGTGTGTGGATTGGTGCGTATTGGAGTGTGTATTGGTGTGAAATGGTGTGTGGATTGGAGTGTTGATTGGTGTGGATTATTGGGTTGATTGGTGTGTGGTTTGGTGTGTTGATTGGTGTGTGGATTGGTGTGAATAATTATTGGTGTGGACTGGGGTGTGGTTTGGTGTATGGATTGTTGTGTGTATTAGAGTGGATTGTTGTGGATTACTGATTTATGTGGTGATTGCGGTGCTGATTGTGGTGCTGACTGATGGAAAGATTGCGAGATTGATCGAAAGATTGATGAAAAAAGAAGTATTTAATTTTTTTTATATATTTGACGCGAATCGCTCATACTTAGATTAGTCACGACGCTAGATACCCGCGCAGGGGAGCAACCTGAGG